>JAREIS010000581.1:0-57500 GCA_030060385.1 Muscicapa striata striata
CGAGACACCACACCCGCCTTCTCCCACCGTATCTCAGGTCCCGGCTAAAAGCCCTCCGCAGAGCCCGCACCGGAGCTCTCCCTCGGCGCTCGGGGCTGGGCGCAGCCGGCAGGCTGCCCGGAAGGGGTTCCGGGTGGCAAAGGCGGGATGTGAAGGTGCCTTTATCCTCTCCGGTGCAGCCAAACACAATGCAGACAGTCGGTCGCTGCTGCAGCAGCTAGGACTGCCCAAAGATCTATTATATTTGCAGTGAAAAAGCCAAATAAAAGTCATACTTTTAACTCATATGGGCTAAGCCAGAATTCCTTTGCTAGTCTAGGTTAAAAATACAGCTGAGGAAAAGTATCTTATTTTTATAATCTGGTTATAGTTTTAACTTAAATATCAGGGGCATTTCATGACTGAACATACTCTGATAATCGCACAGCTCGATATGTCCCATTTTTACAGTCATATTTGCCCTGGTGGGAATTCTGGCTTAGCCCATATGAGTTAAAAGTATGTCTTTTATTTGGCTTTTTCACTGCAAATATAATCTAAGTGCTGAGCCATGGCAAGAACAAGGAAAAAAAACAAACAGCGTACATGTTAAAAATTGACCCAAAACACGCTGTCTTGTCTCCAGTAAGTGAATAAGGACAGATAAAATAGTAACTGCCAATTACATAGGTAACTTACTTAGGACCAAACTTTTATTTCCAAAAGAGAAATGGGACTCAATTTTCAAATGTATTTAAATGTCGTGTAGTATATTAGAACATTCCAAATCAAGGCATACACAGAAATTAATTTGAGTTAAATGCTCTATCTCTTTGGTCACTTAAGTATTGATCCACATCCTCAAGAGACTAAATTCCTTATAAATCCTATTCTTCCTGCTCCATTCTCCATGTAGCCAATTAAGCACATTAGCACATCAGAGATTTCTCATACAGAGGCCATTTCAGAAAATATGACTCAAATACAGGCAGAGGCACCCATGAACTCTCCTGTTCCTCCCTTCTGCCATGCCAAACAAAGCAGGTTGATCTGCAGAAAGGAAAAAGATAATTGCTTTGCCAGGATTTTACCACCAAAGACAAAGCAATGTAAAGAGAATACAGCTACTGAGTCCATCAATCCAACACTCACCACACAGAAACACTGTCAAGTAACTGTGTCACTCAAACAGCCAGTGTGTGGTCAAACAGCTGCAGTTGACCATTGCTGAGGAAGAATGGCACCAAACTAGTTTCAATATAGATAGCTTTATAAAATAGCTCAGTGAAGAGTTCTGCTTATAGGGCTGGCCTCATACTCCTCTTCACATAAGAATGATGTCACTCCAAGACTGCTTTCTCTTCCCTGAATGCTCCAAAAGAAATGGTAAAGAGTCACCATATCCAAACAGTCATTTATTTATTTATTCTTCCTTGTCTGCTCTCTCCTCCCATTAAAAAAACTTAAAAAGTCAAACAAGTAAACACCTACATACCTTTCCAAAGGTCGTCTCTAGTTTGCTGTGGATTATTACCTCATGCTGGGATTCTTCAATTTTTGATCTATGTAAAAAGGACCACTGAGTGGAAACCCCAGGATGACTGCACAGGGTTAGGGCAAAGAAGGAGATTTAGCTGCACAATCAATTGTCTGTAATTAATTATTATCAAGAGTACTGCATTGAATAAGACTTTTTTCCCCCTAAACTTCAGGCTTAATTCTACCACCAGCATATATACTCTTCAGAAGCTCTGCAAAGGCAGATGTCACACAGACACAACAGGGTGTTCAAAACCTCACTGGCCGGGATTCCTTCATTTCTTACTTTTTTTGTGATTGAAAAGGAGATTTTTCATCCTCACATTGTAACCATGCAGAACAAATAAAATGGGCAGAACTTGATTCCTCAGTAGTGTTCCCAATCAGGAAAGGACAGAAGACTTCAAAAAAAAGTACTGAAGATTAATCTGAAGGAGAGTGTTTGGGATCTCTTTTGTTTCCCTAATGTTCTTCATTGTAAAGAGAGTTTATCAAATATTCCTCTTTTTAGACATGACATCAGACCTTTCTCTATTAAGCTCTGGAGAAGTTATTCCAATTTCTAGAAACAGGAAACAACAATCAATCTTTCATGCAGTTTTGGGAGGGTTTTTAGAGTAGTAGGATTTTTTTTCTTTTTCCTAAGAGCTGGCAGAAGGTGTGAGTCATGTTTAAGATTAAACAATTTTGGTTTCTTCCTAATCTATGTTGTTCTTCTTTTCCACAGTGGCAACAGCCTTTAACCTCAGTGTGTGATAATCCTCCACGCAGCATGAACAGGCATATGCTCATTTCTAACATTTCAGACAAATATAGAGCACCTAAGTCCTAGCAGCTTCCTAAACTCCTTGGAGATTCAAGCTACTATTTTCCATGCTTCAGCTAGGGTTATACTAGTGTATGTTTGGTCTACATGGCCAGCCTTATGAGATGGAGGTGAAAGAGGTGCATGGGAATGATATTTATTGTTGATACACAACAATGATATTTATTGTTGGAAAAGTACTGAGAAGCCTGAAAGTTACAGTAAAAGGACAGGAGTTTGGGGGAAGGAGCTTAATGAGGACAGTTTTATTTTCCTTTATGTCATACCATTTTTTCAACAGGTACAAATTAATTTAACACCATTTAAATCAATAAACAATATAT
This sequence comes from Muscicapa striata striata, assembly GCA_030060385.1. NCBI lineage: Eukaryota > Metazoa > Chordata > Aves > Passeriformes > Muscicapidae > Muscicapa > Muscicapa striata. The sequence goes on from JAREIS010000581.1 coordinate 2,668, forward strand.
CAATTAATAACATTTGAGAATTTGGCTGGTTCTTAATGATTGTTGTAAATGAGCCTGTGAAATAAATCAGGTGTTCTGATCTCATTCTTTCCCTCTATCCTGTCCCAGTATCTGCAGAGCTATGTGTTCAGCTGCTTTACCTGTACTTTACATAGTCCAGCTCTAGTGTAAAAGCAACGACTTAAATGGCTCCAGAGGGAAAAAAACCCAACAAATAAATGTAGGGGCTTTGAAACCTCCACCATCTGACAGCTGAAGCCAGGTGTGCACGTGGATCTTATTTTGTGGATGGGATAACAGGTGTCTTGAGCTGCAGAAGTAAACTGTGATTGCCAGGCTCTTGTGCAGCGAATCTGTGATTGTCCTCAGTGTTTCCTGTGCAGGGCTGACTTTTCCAAATGAAAAAGAAGCCAGCAAAAAATGAGTGTAAAAAAAAAAATTCAAAAAGAAAAAAGGGAGGGAGAAAGAACTAAAGAGAAGGAGGTTAGGGGAGGAAGAGTAAGAGGAAATTGCACTGTCCATCAGATAAAATATTCCTGTTGGCACTCCCTCACTGTGTTTTGCAAGTCAGTGTCAGCTTTAAAGGAGCTCTCAAGGTTTTCTGGGTATTCCTTCTCCTTTTTCTGGCTATTTCAATGTGCATGTTTGTGTTGATAGAGGAATCTGCTCATGACGGCAATGATGCAAAAGATGATGAATATAACAAATGCTATTGCACCTGTAAAAGGGTTAAAAAGGAAAGATAGAAAGAGTGAAAAAGAAATCAAATTGAGGAAAAAAATTCCCAAATTTCATCCCTAAAATATCCCAAATCCAGTCCAAAGAAAATCCCAAAATTCAGCCCAAAAAATTTTGAAATTCAGCCCAAAAAAATCCCAAATTCAGCCTCAAAAATACCAACCAAAATCCCAAATTCAGCCCCAAATGCCTCCAAAACCACCCCAAAATACCTCCAAAATCACGCCAAAATCCCTCCAAAATCCCTCCAAAAATCGCCTCAAAAAAAACCCCCTAAAAGATCCTCTCGAATTCCTGTAAAAATGGACCCAAAAATGACCCTGTGAGGGTCAGGTGGGAAAAAGGGGGTGGGGATTTTTAAGGGCTCTTGGTTTTTGTTGCTTTTTTTTCATTTTTTTGAGAGTTTTTTGAAAACTAGAAAATGAATAGTCTTAGTATAAAGGCTCTGGAATCACATACTTCAAGCACATCCTTAAACAAGGGAAATAATTAGCATTGAAAGAAAAGAGAACTCTGCACTAGGTAGCTATGAATAAGAAGAACTGTAGCAAACAGAATTGAATAAGACTTAGAGTTTCTTAAGATGAAAATTAATTTCCAGTGAGCTTTAGGGAGAAGCCAAACAGACAGGAAGCAGTATATAAATGGAAATTGTGAAAGTAAGAATAGAAATAAATTTTCACTGTGTATAACAAAGGAATTTATACTATTTTTAAATATAAATTTGTGGCAGTTAAGATTCAGGGATTGTTGGTGATGGTATCTGTCAGTGATACTATTTGATTGCAATAACTTATTCAAAGCTATATACAGACAAGCTGTAGTCCGCAATAAAAATATTCAGCAGGCAGAGTGCATTTCTAACCCAACAGGTGTTCCTATGGGAGAGATGACAGGTTCAGACCATTGACTGATCCCAGCAGTTATGATGGAGCCTTCCCTAACTTTTTCTCCATTCTTGGTTTATTTTGTACTATTTCTTTACATTCAGGTGAAGCTTGAGTGACTCTAGTCATGCTTAGGAACAGAGAGTTCATGGGTGCCTCTGCCTGTATTTGAGTCATATTTTCTGAAATGGCCTCTGTATGAGAAATCTCTGATGTGCTAATGTGCTTAATTGGCTACATGGAGAATGGAGCAGGAAGAATAGGATTTATAAGGAATTTAGTCTCTTGAGGATGTGGATCAATACTTAAGTGACCAAAGAGATAGAGCATTTAACTCAAATTAATTTCTGTGTATGCCTTGATTTGGAATGTTCTAATATACTACACGACATTTAAATACATTTGAAAATTGAGTCCCATTTCTCTTTTGGAAATAAAAGTTTGGTCCTAAGTAAGTTACCTATGTAATTGGCAGTTACTATTTTATCTGTCCTTATTCACTTACTGGAGACAAGACAGCGTGTTTGGGTCAATTTTTAACATGTACGCTGTTTGTTTTTTTCCTTGTTCTTGCCATGGCTCAGCACTTAGATTATATTTGGAGTGAAAAAGCCAAATAAAAGACATACTTTTAACTCATATGGGCTAAGCCAGAATTCCCACCAGGGCAAATATGACTGTAAAAATGGGACATATCGAGCTGTGCGATTATCAGAGTATGTTCAGTCATGAAATGCCCCTGATATTTAAGTTAAAACTATAACCAGATTATAAAAATAAGATACTTTTCCTCAGCTGTATTTTTAACCTAGACTAGCAAAGGAATTCTGGCTTAGCCCATATGAGTTAAAAGTATGACTTTTATTTGGCTTTTTCACTGCAAATATAATAGATCTTTGGGCAGTCCTAGCTGCTGCAGCAGCGACCGACTGTCTGCATTGTGTTTGGCTGCACCGGAGAGGATAAAGGCACCTTCACATCCCGCCTTTGCCACCCGGAACCCCTTCCGGGCAGCCTGCCGGCTGCGCCCAGCCCCGAGCGCCGAGGGAGAGCTCCGGTGCGGGCTCTGCGGAGGGCTTTTAGCCGGGACCTGAGATACGGTGGGAGAAGGCGGGTGTGGTGTCTCGGGAACGGGACCCAGCGGGACCCTGGGACAGCCCCGGCTCCCCGCAGCCGAGCGCCCCGCGCTCCAATGGCGGCGAGAGAAGGCGGGAGGGGCGATCTCGGGAGCGGGACCAGCGGGACTCTGGGACAGCCCTGGCTCCCCGCAGCCGAGCGCCCCGCGCTCCAAGGGCGGGGGGAGAAGGCGGGGAGGCGTCTCGGGAACGGGACCCAGCGGGACTCTGGGACAGCCCCGGCTCCCCGCAGCCGAGCGCCCCGCGCTCCAATGGCGGCGGGAGAAGGCGGGAGGGGCGATCTCGGGAGCGGGACCAGCGGGACTCTGGGACAGCCCCGGCTCCCCGCAGCCGAGCGCCCCGCGCTCCGAGGGCGGGGGGAGAAGGCGGGGAGGCGTCTCGGGAGCGGGACCAGCGGGACTCTGGGACAGTCCCGGCTCCCCGCAGCCGAGAGCCCCGCGCTCCAATGGCGGCGAGAGAAGGCGGGAGGGGCGATCCGGGAGCGGGACCAGCGCGGCCCCCAGCCGGGACAGCTGGCCAGCTCCCCAGCCGAAATGCCGGCCCCGCCTCCCGCGCTCCCGCGGGCGGCAGCCTCGCTGCTGCCAAGCCCCGCCAATGCCGGCCGGCCTTTCTCCGCCCTGTCCAATCACAGGCGCCCTTTCAATCCGGGCGCGGCCCCGCCCAGCTCAGCCCGCTGAATCGCGGAGCTGCTCCCGCATTTGCCTGAGGCGGTGCTCTCGCCGCCGCCGGTTTGGGAGACGCCGCAGCCTCGGCAGGACGTGCTGGCACATGGGAAGGGCGGGCGGGAGCTCCCGTTCAGGTGGCGGCCGGGAGTTCCGGCAGGGAAACGGGGACCGGGCGGGCAGCGGGCGGATCACGGGGGCGTGGCTTGAGGGGGCAGCGGTCGGTCGCCGGGCGGACCGTGGAGAGAACTGGCGGGCTGGCCGGTCCGGCGCTGGTTCGGGTTGTGATTGGCTGGGGCGGCGCTGGCTCGGGCTGTGATTGGCTGGGCTGGCTATAAATTGCGTGCCGTGGGCGTGGCTGCGGCAGTCTTGTGTGGTTTCTGGGTTTAGAGAAACTTTTAAAATACCGGGAATAAAACTGCATTTTTGGGTTTTGGTTTGTTTGATTTTTGTTTTTTTACCTGTTTACTTGCGGTAATCACAATTTTTTTCTTTATTTTCTTCAGTATTTTGTTGCTTTTATTTAATTTTTTAGTAAAGTTTTTTTTATGTTGGCTGTGTGGTATTAATTAAATGAAGGTTGTAGGGGTGGGCATGCAGCATGGGCTGCTTGGGGGAGGTGAGGGGGCCTTTGGTGGGGCCTTTGGGCAAGTGTTGGGCTGGGGGTGGGTGGGGGAGTGGCGGGAAGGTGGCTGTTGGGCCTCAGGCCTCAAGTGTCGCCAGAATTGGGATCCTGTTAGGAGAGATGGGACAAGTCTTAGATCTGCTGACGTGGTGCCAATAACTGACTTGTGGCCTTATCAACAGCCCCGGGCTGCAGTGAGAAGCAGGAGCAGATCTTAGCTACTGGCAGTGAGAAGCTGAGGAAGCTGAGGAAGCAGAGCTGGACGAGACAGAGATATGGTAGGGTTTGAGGAAAAACCACGTTGTGGATGGAATGGGGAACACGGAGGGGGGATGTAAAGTGTGTGGATGGAGCTGAAATCGCTAATGGATGGGGTAGGGAGTTTAGAGCTCCTAATGGAGTAAGGAAGGCATGATGGGGGGTAGAATAAGGGGTTCAGGAACTGAGGAGCTGAATCGATACAGATGAAGAATTCAAAAAACCTCATGGCCTGAGAAGCAGAAGCAGGGTTACGTGGCATGGCTCAAAGGATGCGGATCCAGAAGTGAAGCAGAAGAGCTGGCAGTGCAATAAAGCTTGTGGGGTCTAAAAGAGCTGAAATCACTGGGGTGGGGAAAAGGGGACTGGGCAATCCCTGGGGCTGGGATAGCAGCCTCCGGAGGGGCAAGTGCCGGAGCTGTGCAGGAGTGTGGGTAGCTCTGGAGGTGGGATGACTGTGAAGCTGGGATACCAACTGTGGGGTGGGCACTGAAGGGCTGTAGGGTGGGACCTGAATTGTTGCCGAGCTGGAGCCAAGATGGAGATGCTGCCCCTAGAAGCTGCAGAAGATTCGAGCATCAGAGATGAAGAAAGGTGCAGCTGGAGCTGGAAGAGCAGAGCTGGCAGTGCAATAAAGCTTGTGGGTTCTAAAAGAGCTGAAATCACTGGGGTGGGGAAAAGGGGACTGGGCAATCCCTGGGGCTGGGATAGCAGCCTCAGGAGGTACAGTTGCTGCAGGAGCTGACATTGTGACTGTGGGGTTGGTGTGCTGAGGTCACTGGGGGCGTGGGCTGCTGTGGGTGGGCCTGGGTCTTGTTCCTGAGCATGGGTCGGGACAACTAGCACTGAGGACGGGCCATTAGGATTGCTTCTGCCTGAAATCCCAACCATGCTGGTGCATTGTGTGGGTGAGTAAGTACTGCCTGGGGTGGGAGCTGGGTATCCACGTGAGTGTGTGGGGGACATGGAGAATGTGGCTGGGATTCTCAGTGGGAATAGAAAGGAAGCTAGCTCCGAAAGGGATAGTGAGACTAAAGGTGAAACCACTCACAGGCTGGCCTAGTAGCTCTGGAGGTGGGATCACTGAGGCTGGGATGCCAACCGTGGGGTGGGCACTGAAGGCTGTAGGGTGGGACTTGAATACTGCGGAGCTGGAGCCAAGACGGAGATGCTGCCCCTAGAAGCTGCAGAAGATTCAAGCATCAGAGACGGAGAAAGGTGCAGCTGGAGCTGGAAGAGCAGAGCTGGCAGTGCAATAAAGCTTGTGGGGTCTAAAAGAGCTGAAATCACTGGGGTGGGGAAAAGGGGACTGGGCAATTGGGCTGGGATAGCAGCCTCAGGAGGGGCAGTCATTGCAGCAGCTGACATTGCAACAGTGGGGTTGGTGTGCTGAGGTCATGGGAGGCCTGGGCTGCTGGGGCTGGGTTTTATTCCTGAGCATGGGTCGGGACAGGTAGCACTGAGGATGGGCCATTAGGATTACTTCTGCCTGAAATCCCAACCATGCTGGCCTACTGGCAGCATGCAGGCCCCTTACTCTAGACACATGCCAGGATCTTGGTTCTCCCTTATCACCAGAAGCAGCCCCAAGTCCCTTTAAGCCCAGGGCAGGGCCCTGTCTGTCCCAGGGCTGCTGCTCTGCAGTCCCGGGCACCTTGTAGTGCAGGTAGCGCCTCGAGGCCCCTCTATGGAGGGCTGCGGCCTCTTGTGTGCTGCTTTGCAAGCCCACCTTCTTTTCCCCGAGGGCCCGGCTCCCAGCGCGGCGTGGGACTAGCGAACGTCAAGGAGGTGAGTCGAGCTGGAGTTGGAGGCTTTTGGGCAGCTGGGGGGGGTTCTGTGGGTGGCTCCCGTGGGTGGTGGAATGAGGGTCTCGATGTGGGGCTGGTGGGTGGTGGTTCCCTTTGCCTGCTGGAGCTTCTGAGGCCTGAGTGTGTTGTTGTCGATTGGCAGGAGCCGTGGGACGACGGGGCAAGAGCAAGCCGGCTGAGAGGCAACTTCGAGTCAAGAGTTGAGCGACGAGTCAAGAGCGAACCTGGAGCTGAAGAAGGAGCAGGAGAGGCCCTCTGGGCAAAAGGGCCTTGGTGCCATGGCCGGGTACCTTTAGGGTGCTGCGGCTGGCTTTGATTGTGCTGGGCGACCTTCCCTGCGCGCAGGGCTGGGTCTTTGCTGTCGTTGGCCTTTTGCCATTGAGCTCCTTTGGCTGCCTGGAGACGGGGGCACCCTGTACGGAGGGTGAGAGCCCCTGTCTCCGCACCTGAGGGGGGAAACGGAGCTCGCCGGGCCCCCAGCCCAGCCGCCCTGTAATCAGGGCAGGGCTTTTCCCCAGCCGTGGCAGCTTTCTGCCCGCTGCTGGCCCCTGGGCAGAGTGACCCCCCCGTATTCGGGGCGAGGCACAGCCTTTGTTTGTCCCCGTAGCAGCCCTGAAGCGCCTCGGCGCGTCCAGGCCCCTGTGCCCTCCCCTCAGTGCAGTGCGGTGCGGCTGCGATGCTTTTGTCTCCCACTGACCGCTAGGGATGGCTCCCTGGAGCCCTTTGGCTGCACAGAACTTGCTCCCTCTTCTGGGACTGTCTTCCCCTCCCTCCCTGCCTCCCTCTCTCTCCCGTCTTCCCCTTAGTTGGTGTGAGTGAGCGGGTGCGTGTGTGCTGTAGCCTCCCTTTAGCAATAGAGCAGCGTAGGTTAGACATCCCAGGAGGGAAAGAGGAGCTCTGTGCAGCCACAAGCAGGTCCCCAAAATGTTAGTGCGGAGAAAGCGTCCGGCCTTGCCCCTGCATTCTGAGGAGGGCACGAAGCCGCTTAACGGCAGCGTGGGCAGCGTGACCCGCCTGTAGCCAGGGCCTGGGTCTGGGCCTGTGGTGCCCTTTTTGCCGGTAAACTGGCAGCATGCGGGCCCCTTACTCGGGGCACGTGCCTGCGACTTGCTTGTCCCTTTGTCCCCAGGAGCAGCCCCAAGTCCCTGTAAGCAGGGCTGGGGAGGCTGTTTTAGCCAGGTGACAGGAACCACTGCTCCCGGGCCTTTGCCTGGGTGCAGTTTGAAGGGTTTAGAGAAACTTTTAAAATATCGGGAATAAAACTGCATTTTGGGTTTTGGTTTGTTTGATTTTTGTTTTTACCTGTTTACTTGCGGTAATCACAATTTTTTCTTTATTTTCTTCAGTATTTTGTTGCTTTTATTTAATTTTTAGTAAAGTTTTTTTTTTTATGTTGGCTGTGTGGTATTAATTAAATGAAGGTTGTAGGGGTGGGCATGCAGCATGGGCTGCTTGGGGGAGGTGAGGGGGCCTTTGGTGGGGCCTTTGGGCAAGTGTTGGGCTGGGGGTGGGTGGGGGAGTGGCGGGAAGGTGGCTGTTGGGCCTCAGGCCTCAAGTGTCGCCAGGGTGGGATCCTGTTAGGAGAGATAGAGCTGGCAGTGCAATAAAGCTTGTGGGTTCTAAAAGAGCTGAAATCACTGGGGGGGGGAAAAGGGGACTGGGCAATCCCTGGGGCTGGGATAGCAGCCTCCGGAGGGGCAAGTGCAGGAGCTGTGCAGGAGTGTGGGTAGCTCTGGAGGTGGGATGACTGTGAAGCTGGGATACCAACTGTGGGGTGGGCACTGAAGGGCTGTAGGGTGGGACCTGAATTGTTGCCGAGCTGGAGCCAAGACGGAGATGCTGCCCCTAGAAGCTGCAGAAGATTCGAGCATCAGAGATGAAGAAAGGTGCAGCTGGAGCTGGAAGAGCAGAGCTGGCAGTGCAATAAAGCTTGTGGGTTCTAAAAGAGCTGAAATCACTGGGGGGGGAAAAGGGGACTGGGCAATCCCTGGGGCTGGGATATCAGCCTCAGGAGGTACAGTTGCTGCAGGAGCTGACATTGTGACTGTGGGGTTGGTGTGCTGAGGTCACTGGGGGCGTGGGCTGCTGTGGGTGGGCCTGGGTCTTGTTCCTGAGCATGGGTCGGGACAACTAGCACTGAGGACGGGCCATTAGGATTGCTTCTGCCTGAAATCCCAACCATGCTGGTGCATTGTGTGGGTGAGTAAGTACTGCCTGGGGTGGGAGCTGGGTATCCACGTGAGTGTGTGGGGGACATGGAGAATGTGGCTGGGATTCTCAGTGGGAATAGAAAGGAAGCTAGCTCCGAAAGGGATAGTGAGACTAAAGGTGAAACCACTCACAGGCTGGCCTAGTAGCTCTGGAGGTGGGATCACTGAGGCTGGGATGCCAACCGTGGGGTGGGCACTGAAGGCTGTAGGGTGGGACTTGAATACTGTGGAGCTGGAGCCAAGACGGAGATGCTGCCCCTAGAAGCTGCAGAAGATTCAAGCATCAGAGATGAAGAAAGGTGCAGCTGGAGCTGGAAGAGCAGAGCTGGCAGTGCAATAAAGCTTGTGGGTTCTAAAAGAGCTGAAATCACTGGGGTGGGGAAAAGGGGACTGGGCAATTGGGCTGGGATAGCAGCCTCAGGAGGGGCAGTCATTGCAGCAGCTGACATTGCAACAGTGGGGTTGGTGTGCTGAGGTCATGGGAGGCCTGGGCTGCTGGGGCTGGGTTTTATTCCTGAGCATGGGTCGGGACAGGTAGCACTGAGGATGGGCCATTAGGATTACTTCTGCCTGAAATCCCAACCATGCTGGCCTACTGGCAGCATGCAGGCCCCTTACTCTAGGCACATGCCAGGATCTTGGTTCTCCCTTATCACCAGAAGCAGCCCCAAGTCCCTTTAAGCCCAGGGCCGCCCTGTCCCTCAGGGCTGCTGCTCTGCAGTCCCGGGCACCTTGTAGTGCAGGTAGCGCCTCGAGGCCCCTCTATGGAGGGCTGCGGCCTCTTGTGTGCTGCTTTGCGTGCCCAGCTTCTTTTCCCCGAGGGCCCGGCTCCCAGCGCGGCGTGGGACTAGCGAACGTCAAGGAGGTGAGTCGAGCTGGAGTTGGAGGCTTTTGGGCAGCTGTGGGGGGTTCTGTGGGTGGTGGCGTGAGGGTCTCGATGTGGGGCTGGTGGGTGGCGGTTCCCTTTGCCTGCTGGAGCTTCTGAGGCCTGAGTGTGTTGTTGTCGATTGGCAGGAGCCGCGGGACGACGGGGCAAGAGCAAGCCGGCTGAGAGGCAACTTCGAGTCAAGAGTTGAACGACGAGGCAAGAGCGAGCTCCGAGTCAAGAGTTGAGCGACGAGTCAAGAGCGAACCTGGAGCTGAAGAAGGAGCAGGCGAGGCCCTCTGGGCAAAAGGGCCTTGGTGCCATGGCCGGGTACCTTTAGGGTGCCGCGGCTGGCTTTGATTGTGCTGGGCGACCTTCCCTGTGCGCAGGGCTGGGTCTTTGCTGTCGTTGGCCTTTTGCCATTGAGCTCCTTTGGCTGCCTGGAGACGGGGGCACCCTGTACGGAGGGTGAGAGCCCCTGTCTCCGCACCTGAGGGGGAAACGGAGCTCGCGGGCCCCCAGCCCAGCCGCCCTGTAATCAGGGCAGGGCTTTTCCCCAGCCGTGGCAGCTTTCTGCCTGCTGCTGGCCCCTGGGCAGAGTGACCCCCCCCGTATTCGGGGCGAGGCACAGCCTTTGTTTGTCCCCGTAGCAGCCCTGAAGCGCCTCGGCGCGTCCAGGCCCCTGTGCCCTCCCCTGAGTGCAGTGCGGTGCAGGTGCGATGCTTTTGTCTCCCACTGACCGCTAGGGATGGCTCCCTGGAGCCCTTTGGCTGCACAGAACTTGCTCCCTCTTCTGGGACTGTCTTCCCCTCCCTCCCTGCCTCCCTCTCTCTCCCGTCTTCCCCTTAGTTGGTGTGAGTGAGCGGGTGCGTGTGTGCTGTAGCCTCCCTTTAGCAATAGAGCAGCGTAGGTTAGACATCCCGGAAGGGAAAGAGGAGCTCTGTGCAGCCACAAGCAGGTCCCCAAAATGTTAGTGTGGAGAAAGCGTCCGGCCTCGCCCCTGCATTCTGAGGAGGGCACGAAGCCGCTTAACGGCAGCGTGGGCAGCGTGACCCGCCTGTAGCCAGGGCCTGGGTCTGGGCCTGTGGTGCCCTTTTTGCCGGTAAACTGGCAGCATGCGGGCCCCTTACTCGGGGCACGTGCCTGCAACTTGCTTGTCCCTTTGTCCCCAGGAGCAGCCCCGAGTCCCTGTAAGCAGGGCTGGGGAGGCTGTTTTAGCCAGGTGACAGGAACCACTGCTCCCGGGCCTTTGCCTGGGTGCAGTTTGAAGAAGTGCTGGTGCCACCTCGCTGTGGGCCTCCTTGCGGAGGCTGGAGGGGCTCCTGCGCACGGCCTTGTTGCCGTGCTGCGCCTGCGGCTGGGCTCCGGCCGGCCCCAAAGCGGGGCGCAGGCCGGAGCCCGTGCTCCGTGGTGCTTGTTGGGGGGTGCCGGGCAGCAGGGGGCGGCCCCCTAAGTGGGGTTGTGTGCGCCCCCTGGTCTCGGCGGGCGGTTGGAGGGACCCCCTGTAATCAGGCGGGTATCCCTGGCCCCGGCCTTTCAGAGGCGTGGGGCCAGGAGTGGTGGGGCCGGGCGTGTGCCCTCCCTGTCGTCGGGGCTGGGCTCCCGGCCCCTCGGGCCACTCGGGCCCTTGGCCTTTAGGCCTTGAGTTGGGCTGCCTCGCTGTAGAGTGTGGTTCCTGTTGCCGTGGGGCAAGGGCGAGCTCCGTGGCCCCCTGGGTGTAGACCGGCCTGTAGACAGGCTGTAGGTCTGGGGGCCTTTGTGCTCCCTTCAGCTGGCAGCCTGTGTCGGGCGCCCTCCCCGCTAGTGGGGAGCGGGCCAAAATTGGAGAGAAGGAGCCTCCGTAGGCCTTGGGGCCCAGGGCCGCCCTGTCTGTCAGGGCCGGTGCTCTGCAGTCCCGGGCACTTTGTAGTGCAGGCAGCGCCTCGAGGCCCCTCTAAGCAGGGCTGCAGCCTCTTGTGCGCTGCTTTGCGTGCCCAGCTGCTTTTGCCCAGAGGGCCCGGCTCCCAGCGCGGCGTGGGACTTTGAGGACGTCGAGGAGGTGAGTCAAGCTGGAGTTGGAGGCTTTTGGGCAGCTGTGGGGGGTTCTGTGGGTGGTGGCGTGAGGATCTCGATGTGGGGCTGGTGGGTGGCGGTTCCCTTTGCCTGCTGGAGCTTCTGAGGCCTGAGTGTGTTGTTGTCGATTGGCAGGAGCCGCGGGACGACGGGGCAAGAGCAAGCCGGCTGAGAGGCAACTTCGAGTCAAGAGTTGAACGACGAGGCAAGAGCGAGCTCCGAGTCAAGAGTTGAGCGACGAGTCAAGAGCGAACCTGGAGCTGAAGAGGGAGCAGGCGAGGCCCTCTGGGCAAAAGGGCCTTGGTGCCATGGCCGGGTACCTTTAGGGTGCCGCGGCTGGCTTTGATTGTGCTGGGCGACCTTCCCTGTGCGCAGGGCTGGGTCTTTGCTCTGGTTGGCCTTTTGCCATTGAGCTCCTTTGGCTGCCTGGAGACGGGGGCACCCTGTACGGAGGGTGAGAGCCCCTGTCTCCGCACCTGAGGGGGGAAACGGAGCTCGCCGGGCCCCCAGCCCAGCCGCCCTGTAATCAGGGCAGGGCTTTTCCCCAGCCGTGGCAGCTTTCTGCCTGCTGCTGGCCCCTGGGCAGAGTGACCCCCCCCCGTATTCGGGGCGAGGCACAGCCTTTGTTTGTCCCCGTAGCAGCCCTGAAGCGCCTCGGCGCGTCCAGGCCCCTGTGCCCTCCCCTGAGTGCAGTGCGGTGCAGGTGCGATGCTTTTGTCTCCCACTGACCGCTAGGGATGGCTCCCTGGAGCCCTTTGGCTGCACAGAACTTGCTCCCTCTTCTGGGACTGTCTTCCCCTCCCTCCCTGCCTCCCTCTCTCTCCCGTCTTCCCCTTAGTTGGTGTGAGTGAGCGGGTGCGTGTGTGCTGTAGCCTCCCTTTAGCAATAGAGCAGCGTAGGTTAGACATCCCGGAAGGGAAAGAGGAGCTCTGTGCAGCCACAAGCAGGTCCCCAAAATGTTAGTGTGGAGAAAGCGTCCGGCCTTGCCCCTGCATTCTGAGGAGGGCACGAAGCCGCTTAACGGCAGCGTGGGCAGCGTGACCCGCCTGTAGCCAGGGCCTGGGTCTGGGCCTGTGGTGCCCTTTTTGCCGGTAAACTGGCAGCATGCGGGCCCCTTACTCGGGGCACGTGCCTGCAACTTGCTTGTCCCTTTGTCCCCAGGAGCAGCCCCAAGTCCCTGTAAGCAGGGCTGGGGAGGCTGTTTTAGCCAGGTGACAGGAACCACTGCTCCCGGGCCTTTGCCTGGGTGCAGTTTGAAGAAGTGCTGGTGCCACCTCGCTGTGGGCCTCCTTGCGGAGGCTGGAGGGGCTCCTGCGCACGGCCTTGTTGCCGTGCTGCGCCTGCGGCTGGGCTCCGGCCGGCCCCAAAGCGGGGCGCAGGCCGGAGCCCGTGCTCCGTGGTGCTTGTTGGGGGGTGCCGGGCAGCAGGGGGCGGCCCCCTAAGTGGGGTTGTGTGCGCCCCCTGGTCTCGGCGGGCGGTTGGAGGGACCCCCTGTAATCAGGCGGGTATCCCTGGCCCCGGCCTTTCAGAGGCGTGGGGCCAGGAGTGGTGGGGCCGGGCGTGTGCCCTCCCTGTCGTCGGGGCTGGGCTCCCGGCCCCTCGGGCCACTCGGGCCCTTGGCCTTTAGGCCTTGAGTTGGGCTGCCTCACTGTAGAGTGTGGTTCCTGTTGCCGTGGGGCAAGGGCGAGCTCCGTGGCCCCCTGGGTGTAGACCGGCCTGTAGACAGGCTGTAGGTCTGGGGGCCTTTGTGCTCCCTTCAGCTGGCAGCCTGTGTCGGGCGCCCTCCCCGCTAGTGGGGAGCGGGCCAAAATTGGAGAGAAGGAGCCTCCGTAGGCCTTGGGGCCCAGGGCCGCCCTGTCTGTCAGGGCCGGTGCTCTGCAGTCCCGGGCACTTTGTAGTGCAGGCAGCGCCTCGAGGCCCCTCTAAGCAGGGCTGCAGCCTCTTGTGCGCTGCTTTGCGTGCCCAGCTGCTTTTGCCCAGAGGGCCCGGCTCCCAGCGCGGCGTGGGACTTTGAGGACGTCGAGGAGGTGAGTCAAGCTGGAGTTGGAGGCTTTTGGGCAGCTGTGGGGGGGTTCTGTGGGTGGTGGCGTGAGGATCTCGATGTGGGGCTGGTGGGTGGCGGTTCCCTTTGCCTGCTGGAGCTTCTGAGGCCTGAGTGTGTTGTTGTCGATTGGCAGGAGCCGCGGGACGACGGGGCAAGAGCAAGCCGGCTGAGAGGCAACTTCGAGTCAAGAGTTGAACGGCGAGGCAAGAGCGAGCTCCGAGTCAAGAGTTGAGCGACGAGTCAAGAGCGAACCTGGAGCTGAAGAAGGAGCAGGCGAGGCCCTCTGGGCAAAAGGGCCTTGGTGCCATGGCCGGGTACCTTTAGGGTGCCGCGGCTGGCTTTGATTGTGCTGGGCGACCTTCCCTGTGCGCAGGGCTGGGTCTTTGCTGTCGTTGGCCTTTTGCCATTGAGCTCCTTTGGCTGCCTGGAGACGGGGGCACCCTGTACGGAGGGTGAGAGCCCCTGTCTCCGCACCCTGGGGGAAACGGAGCTCGCGGGCCCCCAGCCCAGCCGCCCTGTAATCAGGGCAGGGCTTTTCCCCAGCCGTGGCAGCTTTCTGCCTGCTGCTGGCCCCTGGGCAGAGTGACCCTCCCGTATTCGGGGCGAGGCACAGCCTTTGTTTGTCCCCGTAGCAGCCCTGAAGCGCCTCGGCGCGTCCAGGCCCCTGTGCCCTCCCCTGAGTGCAGTGCGGTGCAGGTGCGATGCTTTTGTCTCCCACTGACCGCTAGGGATGGCTCCCTGGAGCCCTTTGGCTGCACAGAACTTGCTCCCTCTTCTGGGACTGTCTTCCCCTCCCTCCCTGCCTCCCTCTCTCTCCCGTCTTCCCCTTAGTTGGTGTGAGTGAGCGGGTGCGTGTGTGCTGTAGCCTCCCTTTAGCAATAGAGCAGCGTAGGTTAGACATCCCGGAAGGGAAAGAGGAGCTCTGTGCAGCCACAAGCAGGTCCCCAAAATGTTAGTGTGGAGAAAGCGTCCGGCCTTGCCCCTGCATTCTGAGGAGGGCACGAAGCCGCTTAACGGCAGCGTGGGCAGCGTGACCCGCCTGTAGCCAGGGCCTGGGTCTGGGCCTGTGGTGCCCTTTTTGCCGGTAAACTGGCAGCATGCGGGCCCCTTACTCGGGGCACGTGCCTGCAACTTGCTTGTCCCTTTGTCCCCAGGAGCAGCCCCAAGTCCCTGTAAGCAGGGCTGGGAGGCTGTTTTAGCCAGGTGACAGGAACCACTGCTCCCGGGCCTTTGCCTGGGTGCAGTTTGAAGAAGTGCTGGTGCCACCTCGCTGTGGGCCTCCTTGCGGAGGCTGGAGGGGCTCCTGCGCACGGCCTTGTTGCCGTGCTGCGCCTGCGGCTGGGCTCGGCCGGCCCCAAAGCGGGCGCAGGCCGGAGCCCGTGCTCCGTGGTGCTTGTTGGGGGTGCCGGGCAGCAGGGGCGGCCCCTAAGTGGGGTTGTGTGCGCCCCCTGGTCTCGGCGGGCGGTTGGAGGGACCCCCTGTAATCAGGCGGGTATCCCTGGCCCCGGCCTTTCAGAGGCGTGGGGCCAGGAGTGGTGGGGCCGGGCGTGTGCCCTCCCTGTCGTCGGGGCTGGGCTCCCGGCCCCTCGGGCCACTCGGGCCCTTGGCCTTTAGGCCTTGAGTTGGGCTGCCTCACTGTAGAGTGTGGTTCCTGTTGCCGTGGGGCAAGGGCGAGCTCCGTGGCCCCCTGGGTGTAGACCGGCCTGTAGACAGGCTGTAGGTCTGGGGGCCTTTGTGCTCCCTTCAGCTGGCAGCCTGTGTCGGGCGCCCTCCCCGCTAGTGGGGAGCGGGCCAAAATTGGAGAGAAGGAGCCTCCGTAGGCCTTGGGGCCCAGGGCCGCCCTGTCTGTCAGGGCCGGTGCTCTGCAGTCCCGGGCACTTTGTAGTGCAGGCAGCGCCTCGAGGCCCCTCTAAGCAGGGCTGCAGCCTCTTGTGCGCTGCTTTGCGTGCCCAGCTGCTTTTGCCCAGAGGGCCCGGCTCCCCCAGCGGCGTGGGACTTTGAGGACGTCGAGGAGGTGAGTCAAGCTGGAGTTGGAGGCTTTTGGGCAGCTGTGGGGGGTTCTGTGGGTGGTGGCGTGAGGATCTCGATGTGGGGCTGGTGGGTGGCGGTTCCCTTTGCCTGCTGGAGCTTCTGAGGCCTGAGTGTGTTGTTGTCGATTGGCAGGAGCCGTGGGATTTACTCCTCAGGAGCCTGAGATTTTTACTTAATTTTTTTCTTTTTTATATATACCATCTAGGACCCCTCATTATTTTTCCAGATGAGAGTAAGTAATAATTGGCTTGGTTGAGCATTACATGCCGACTCCCATCTGGGATTCTAATGAAAGTAGACAGTTAACTCATGCCACACCTAATTAGTTAGTTGGGTAATTACATGCTTAGAAAATTGGCTATTTAGCCAATGTTTTAGTGTGCCACCATGCCTGTCACTCACCCAAAGATCCACTTCTCACTCAAGCCCGTCTCGACCCCACCCCCGGTCCCCCAACACGGGCTCCCCCCAGGTGTCCCCCTGCCCATCACGGCACCGCCTGTGCCCAAGCGCCTCCCGAGGTGACCCTGAGGCCGTCCCCAGCGCTGACCATGCCTGGGCCTGTTTGCCACAGCCCTCAGGGGCGCGGGGCTGCGCGTTGGGGTCCAGCCATGGGAAGCCCAACCCCAGCCCTGACCCCGCCCTGTCCCTGTCAGTCACCCTGGGGCCCGCCCCAGCCCCGCCCCAGCCCCCCCTGACCCCGCACCCAGCCCTGGCTCCGCCCCGCCCCTAAGGCCGCCCGCACATCGCCGCCTTGTGGGCACAGCGCGGTACTGCAGGCAGCCCCGAGGCGGCGCCCCGGCAGTGCTGCCGCCTTGTGGGCACAGCGAGGTACTGCAGGCACCCGCCAGCGGGGCTCCATTGCTGATGCCCACCTAACCCCGCGCCCCGGGGTTCGTGACTGACTGCCAGGGATGTTACCTGGCCCCCCTCTGGTTTTTAAGGGGTGTGGGTGTTATTTAAAGGTGATTTTTTTTGCATAATTTTTGGGCTTTCTGTTTCTTGGGGGGTTTTTTTGTTTTGTTTTTTTTTTAAGAGGTTTTATATGGGATTTTTGCGGTTTCTGACCAGATTTTTAAGGGAGTTTTTGGGACTAATTTTGGAGTTTTAAAGCGGCTTTGCAGGTTTTTGGGGGTTTTCATAGGGGTGTTTAGGCGGGTTTTAAAGGGTCTTTTTGAGGTTCTTTTTAGGGTTTTTTTATGGGATTTTTTAAGGGCTCTTGGTTTTTGTAGTTTTTTTTTTATTTTTTGAAAGTTTTAAAGGTTGTTTCAGGGTATTTTTAACGGAATTTTAAAAGGTTTTGTTTTATTTTTATTTATTTTTATTTATTTTTATTTATTATTATTATTATTATTATTATTATTATTATTATTATTATTATTATTATTATTATTTTAGGTTTTTGGGTTTTCTTTCCCAATCACTCCAAAATCACCCCAAAATTACCCCAAAATTACCCCCAAATCCCTCCAAAATTCCCCCAAAATCGCCTTAAAATCACCCCAAAAAGGCTGCAAAATTCTCTCCAAATAGCCCATAAATCTCCCCAAATCCCCCAAAAATTCCATAAAAAATGCCAAAAATCCCCCCCAAAAAGGCCCCAAAATCCCCCAAAAATGTCCCAAAACGGCCCCAAATCCCTCAAAATCTCCTCAAGAAAGCCCCAAAAGCTCCCCAAAATTCAGCCCCAAAACCCCCAAAATCTCCTCAAAATCGCCTCAAAAAAACCCCCCAAAAGTTCCTCCCGAACTCCCACCAAAATGGCCCTGCGGTGGTCACGTGGGAGAGGGGGCGGGGACCACGTGACATCACGGGGGCTCCTGTAGCCAGAGAGGTGGGGGCACGTGACATCACAGCAGAGTCACGTGGCCAGGGATTCGATTTTTTTTTAATTTTGGGGGATTTCTTTTTATTTTTGGAAATTTTTGCGGATTGTTTGGGGGATTTTTTGGGGATTTTTGGGGGATTTTTTTTTTTTATATTTTTGGATTTTTTTTTGGGGGATTTTTTTGGAATTTTTAGAATTTTTTCGAATTTTTGGGGAATTTTTTTGGATTTTTTTGGATTTTGGGGGGGATTTTTTGGGGATTTTTGTGGATTTTTTGGGATATTTTTGGATTTTTGGGGATTTTTTGAGGGTTTTTTTGGGGGAATTTGGGGGAATTTTTTGGGATTTTTTGGGGAAATTTTGGGAATTTGGGGGATTTTTTTTTTTTTTTGAGGTTTTCTGAGGGCTTTTTAAAGGGATTTTTAAGGGTTCCCCTGGGGGATTTTTTATGATTTTAAGGAAATTTTTAAGAGGAATCTTTGGGGATTATTTTGGGATTATTTGGGGATTTTGGGGGGATTTTTTTGGATTTTTTTTTTAATTTTTGAGATTTTTTTAATTTTGAGAATTTTGGGGGAGTATTTTTGGGGGATATTTTTGGGATTTTTTGGAATCCCAAAAAATTCCCCAAAAAATCCTCAAAAACTCCCAAAAAAATCAACTCAAACTCCTCTAAAAATCCCCCCCCAAAAAATCCCCAAAATCCTCCCAAAAATTTCCAAAAAATAAAATTAAAAAAACCCATAAAAGCCACCTTAAAAATGCCTGAAAAATCCCCCAAAATAAAAAAATCCTCAAAAATCCTCAAAAAATCCCCCAAAAAAAAAAAATTCCAAAAATTCCCAAAAAAAAAAAAACAAAAAAAAAAATTCCCCAAAAATTCCTTAAAATCCTAAAAAGTCCCAAACATAAAGAAAAATCCCAAAAAACACGCAAAAAATAACAAGAAATCCCAAAAAATTCACAAAAAATCCCAAAAAATGCCCCCAAAATAAAAAAAAATCCCAAAAAAATCCCAATAATTTCTCAAAAAATCTCAAAAAATCCCAAAAAATCCAAAAAAATCCACAAAAAAACCCCAAAATAAAAAAAACTCCCAAAAAATTCCCCAAAAAACCCCGAAAAATAAAAATAAAAAATAAAAAAAAAAAAAAAAAACAAAAAAAAAAAAAAAAAAAAAAAAAAAAATTCCCCAAACATCCCCGATGAGTTTTTGGGATTTTTGGGATATTTTTGAGGATTTTTTGGGAATTTTTTTGATTTGTCGGGATTTTTTGGGATTTTTAGGAAATTTTGGTGGATTTTTTGAGATTTTTTGGGAATTTTGGGAATTTTTGGGGTTTTTCTTTTATTTTTTGGGGGATTTTTTGGAATTTTTAGGGAATTTTGGGAGATTTTTTGAGATTGTTTAGGGATTTTGTGGGATTTTTTGAGATTTTTTGGGATTTTGTGGGATTTTTTGAGATTTTTTGGGATTTTTTTTTATTTTTTGAGGATTTTTTGGATTTTTCTGGATTTTTGGGGGATTTTTTGGGATTTTGGGGGCATTTTTGAGGATTTTTTGGGATTTTTTGAGATTTTTTGGGATTTTTTTGGATTTTTTTGGGATTTTGGTGGATTTTTTGAGATTTTTTGGGAATTTTTGGGATTTTTAGGGAATTTTGGGAGATTTTTTGAGATTTTTTGGGGATATTTTGGGAATTTTTTGAGATTTTTTTGATTTTTTGGGATTTTTTCGGGATTTTTGCGGAATTTTGGGGGATTTTTGGGATTTTTTTTTTTAGAATTTTTTTGATTTTTGGGGGATTTTTGGGGATTTTGGGGGATTTTTGAGGGTTTTTTGGGATTTTTAGGGAATTTTGGGGGATTTCTTGAATTTTTTTGGGATTTCTTGGGGTTTTTTTTTGATTTTTCGGGATATTTTGGGATGTTTTTGGGAATTTTTGAGATTTTTTAAGATTTTTTGGGGATTTTTGAGGATTTTTTGGGAATTTTTTGGATTTTTTGGGATTCTTAGGGAATTTTGGGGGATTTTTTGAGATATTTTAGGAATTTTTCGGAATTTTTGGGAATTTTTGGGGGATTTCTTGGGATTTTAAGGGAATTTTTGGGGATTTTTTGGGGATTTTTTGGGATTTTTAGGGAATTTGGGGAATTTTTGGGAATTTTGGGGGATTTTTGAGGATTTTTTCGGGATTTTGGGGGATTTTTTGAGATTTTTTTTGATTTTTGGAGGATTTTTTAGGATTATTAGGGAATTTTTGAATATTTTTGTGGTTTTTTGGGATTTTTCGGGATTTTTGGAGATTTTTTCGGGATTTTGGGGGATTTTTTTTTGGTCTATTTTTTGAGATTTTTTTGGACTTTTTTTGATTTTTTGGGATTTTGTTGGGATTTTTGAGGATTTTTTGGGATTTTTTGGGAATTTTTGGGAATTTTGGGGGATTTTTGGGGATTTTTTGGGGATTTTTTTTTTATTTTTAGGGAATTTTTGGGGATTTTTTGAGATTTTTAGGGAATTTTGGAGGATTTTTTGAGATGTTTTGGGATTTTTTTGGGATTTTTTGTAATTTTGGGGGATTTTTGTGGATTTTTTCGGATTTTTTTTAATTTTTAGAGAATTTGGGGGATTTTTTGGGGGTTTTTTCGGGATTTTGGGGGATTTTTTGAGATTTTTTGGGATTTTTGGGGGATTTTTGGGGTATTTTTTGAGATTTTTTTTTTATTTTTTGGGATTTTTTCGGGATTTTTTGGGAATTTTGGGGATTTTTGGGGATTTTTTTTTGAGAATTTTTGGATTTTTTTGGATTTTTGGGGGATTTTTGGGGATTTTGGGGGAGTTTTGGGATTTTTCGGGATTTTGGGGATTTTTGAGTTTTTTTGGATTTTTTTGGATTTTTGGGGATTTTCTGTGGGATTTTTGGGGGATTTTTGGGGAGTTTTTGAGATTTTTTGAGATTTTTTGAGAAATTAATGGGATTTTTTGGGATTTTTTTATTTTGGGGGGATTTTTTGGGATTTTAATTTTATTTTTTGGAAATTTTTGGGAGGATTTTGGGGATTTTTTAGGGGGGGATTTTTAGAGGAGTTTGAGTTGATTTTTTTGGGAGTTTTTGAGGATTTTTTGGGGATTTTTTGGGGAATTTTTTGGGATTCCAAAAAATCCCAAAAATATCCCCTAAAAATTCCCCAAAAATAAAAAAAAAATTCTCAAAAAAAAAAATCTCAAAAATTCAAAAAGAATCAAAAAAAATCCCCAAAAAATCCCAAATAATCCCAAAATAATCCCAAAATAATCCCAAAATAATCCCAAAGTAATCCCAAAATAATCCCCAAAGAATCCTCCCAAAAATTTCCTAAAAATCATAAAAAATCCCCCAGGGGAACCCTTAAAAATCCCTTAAAAAAGCCCCCAGAAAACCTCAAAAAAAAAATTCCCAAAAATTCCCAAAATTTCCCAAAAAATAAAAAAAAAATCCCAAAAAATTCCCCCAAAATTCCCTAAAGAATAAAATAAAAAAAATACTCAAAAAATCCCAAAAAATCCAAGAATATCCCAAAATATCCCAAAAATCCCCAAACAATCCCGCCAAAAATCCCCAAAAAATTCCCAAGAAATTTCACAAAAATCTCAAAAAATCCCAAAAAAGCCCCGAAAATCCAAAAAAATCCCCAAAAAATAAAAAAGAAATACCAAACAATTTAAAAAAATTCCCCAAAAACTTCCTGAAAATTCCCAAAAAATCAAAAAAATCCCAAAAAATTGCCAAAAAATCCCAAAAAATTGCGAAAAAATCCCAAAAAATACCCATAAAATCCCCCAAAATCCAAAAAAATACAAAAAAAATTCCCCAAAAATTTCCAAAAATCCCCAAAAAATCCCAAAAATCCCAAAAATTCTTAAAAATTCCAAAAAAAACCCCCAAAAATCAAAAAAAATTCCCCCCAAATCCAAAAAATTTCCCAAAAATTCACAGAAAATCCCCCAAAATCCCTAAAAATTCCAAAAAAAATCCCCAAAAAAAAAAAAAAAATCCCAAAATATATAAAAAAAAAATTCCCCAAAAAATCCCCAAAAAAATCCGCAAAAATTCCCAAAAATCCAAAAAAATCCCCAAAAATTAAAAAAAAAATCCCGAATCCCCGGCCACGTGACTCCGCTGTGATGTCACGTGGCCCCACCTCTCTGGCTACAGGAGCCCCCGTGATGTCACGTGGTCCCCGCCCCCTCTCCCACGTGACCGCCGCAGGGCCATTTTATCGGGAATTCGGGAGGAACTTTTGGGGGGTTTTTTTGAGGCGATTTTTGAGGAGATTTTGGGGGTTTTGGGGCTGAATTTTGGGGAGCTTTTGGGGCTTTCTTGAGGAGATTTTGAGGGATTTGGGGCCGTTTTGGGACATTTTTGGGGGATTTTGGGGCCTTTTTGGGAAAATTTTGGGGCTTTTTGGGGGGGATTTTTGGCATTTTTTGCGGAATTTTTGGGGGATTTGGGGAGATTTATGGGCTATTTGGAGAGAATTTTGCAGCCTTTTTTGGGGTGATTTTAAGGCGATTTTGGGGGATTTTGGAGGGATTTGGGGGTAATTTTGGGGTAATTTTGGGGTGATTTTGGAGTGATTGGGAAAGAAAACCCAAAAAACCTAAAATAATAATAATAATAATAATAATAATAATAATAATAATAATAATAATAATAATAAATAAAAATAAATAAAAATAAATAAAAATAAAACAAAACCTTTTAAAATTCCGTTAAAAATACCCTGAAACAACCTTTAAAGCTTTCAAAAAAATAAAAAAAAACCAACAAAAACCAAGAGCCCTTAAAAAATCCCATAATAAAACCCTAAAAAGAACCTCAAAAAGACCCTTTAAACCCGCCTAAACAACCCTATGAAAACCCCCAAAAACCTGCAAAGCCGCTTTAAAAACTCCAAAATTAGTCCCAAAAACTCCTTTAAAAAACCGCTTAGAAATCGCAAAAATCCTATATAAAACCTCTTAAAAAAAAAAAAAAAAAAAAAAAAAAAAAGCAGAAAGCCGCAAAATTATGCAAAAAACCCCAAAAATCACCTTTAAATAACACCCACACCCCTTAAAAACCAGAGGGGGGCCAGGTAACATCCCCGGCAGTCACGAGCCCCGGGGCGCGGGGTTGGGTGGACATCAGCAATGGAGCCCCGCTGGCGGGTGCCTGCAGTACCGCGCTGTGCCCACAAGGCGGCAGCACTGCCGGGGCGCCGCCTCGGGGCTGCCTGCAGTACCGCGCTGTGCCCACAAGGCGGCGATGTGCGGGCGGCCTTAGGGGCGGGGGCGGAGCCGGGGCTGGGGTGCGGGTCAGGGGCGGGGCTGGGGGCGGGCCCCAGGGTGACTGACAGGGACAGGGCAGGGTTGGGGCTGAGGTTGGGCTTCCCATGGCCGGACCCCAACGAGCAGCCCCGCGCCCCCGAGGGCCGTGGCAAACAGGCCCGGGCAGGGGCAGCGCTGGGGACGGCCTCAGGGTCACCTCGGGAGGCGCTGGGGCACAGGCGGTGCCGTGATGGGCAGGGGGACACCTGGGCAGGGCGGGGGCCCGTGTTGGGGGACCGGGGCTGGGATCGGGTGGGGCTTGAGTGAGAAGTGGATCTTTGGGTGAGTGACAGGCGTGGTGGCACACCAAAACATTGGCTAAATAGCCAATTTTCTAAGCATGTAATTACCCAACTAACTAATTAGGTGTGGCATGAGTTAACTGTCTACTTTCATTAGAACCCCAGATGGGAGTCGGCATGTAATGCTCAACCGAGCTAATTATTACCTACTCTCATCTGGAGTACTAATGAGGGGCCCTGGAGGGTATATATAAAAAAAAAAAAAAAAAAAAAGTATGTCTGGTGCTGGCAGTAGAAAATCTCAGGCCCCGGCGGAGCAAATATTTTTTTTTTTAAATAATAAGGTCAGGGTCTCTGGTGGGTTTTTTTGGTTTTTTTCTTGAAGGGAGCCTGAAAATTTCTATTGCCTTTTTGATTTTACAGCTAGAAAGTTAGAAATAGAAAAGCACAGTCAGAAATAGGCTGGAAGGTAAAGTGAGAAGCAAAGCAAGAAATAAATACAGTGAAAAAAATGACTAAATCACACCAAAGAAAGACAGGAGACAAGGGGAGGGAGCGGGGGATCTTCATTAGGGGTGATTTACCTTTAATGAATGATTTTTTTTTTATTTACACTTCAGCATAACAAGGTGTACAAAGCTAAGTACAGATATATTTTTTATTAAGTGAAAATAACAATGCAGATCCCAGTTAATTCAAAACCTCTCTTTACTTTTATTCTAAGAGCATTGGCGAAAAAAAAAAAAAAAATACACCAGAATAAAAACTCTCTCAGTAACAGTAGATTGTTGTCCATAATTCCATCGAACTTGGTTTACAGCTCCCTTTTTGTAGTCTGGTTTTCCTTGTAGTAATGAATAATTGCTGTTGTTTTGTTGTAGTAATTCTACAAGGTAAACAGTGGTGGGCAAAGAAACTTCCAAACTCCCGTGGGACAGCTCTTGGGACAATTGGTCATGGAACCATCTGCTCTTGGTGGATAAAAACAGGAGAAGTGGGCAGCCTGATCCTTAGCAGAGAGTTTGTGATTGATCACACAAAGGAAGGAAATCTGATTCAGCAAAAAAAACCTTTCAGACTGTGGGAAACCTCTTTTTTTTTCTTTTTTTTTCTTCTTTTACAAACTTATATACAATATTCAATATACAAAATTCATAACAGGGGGGTTTAAACAGAATGGGTTCAATCATATATTTTCCTTTATCTAGGTCCATGTTCTTTTCTTATTTTAAGTGTTCTGGTTTATACAAACTCCAAAACTTCTATGATTAACACGAATCATTTATCAATTATCACAAGGGCTATGACATCATGGAAAAAGCAGGGTTTTCTTCAACTGATACCATTAAAATCACAGGGGTAGGAGATTCCCCCTCCATTAAAATACAGACAGTTATGGAAAAGAAAATGTTTTCCCCCAAAATAAAATAATTTTCTCCTAATAACGCAGGAAATCTCCCACACTCAACCTGCCCCCACCTGTATCCGCTGTGTACCGCAGTGTCCCCTCTCCTGTCTCCACATGTCCCCCCGTGTCCATCCGCATCCGGGAGCTTCCCATGATGCCCCGCGGCGGGACTACATCTCCCAGCGGTCTCCGCGGCTCCGCGCAGGCGCGGCAGGGGCGGGACCTCCGCCATCGCCTGCGGCCCATGAGCGGCTCGAGCGGGGCGGGGGTGGGTCCGGCGGCTCTTAAAGGGGGCACGGCCTGGGGTGGGCCCCTCTCGGCGCGGGATGGAGCGCGGAGCGGCGGAGAAGGTTCTCGGATAGCGGGGCGCGGGCGGAGAGGGTGGCGGGAGTGCGATGGAGTCGCGGGCATTCCCCGTTCCGCCCGCCGCCGTTCTCCTGTGGCCCCATCCGCTTTAAGGCCCGGCGGCGGGAACGGGCGGAGGTGGACGGGGGAACCCGGGGAAAACGGCGGGAGGGGGCGGAGTTTAATGGGGCGGGGCTAAGGGGGCGGGGCTCTGTGGAAAGCTCGAGGGGCGGGGCCAATGCGAGGGGCGCGGCCTGGGGGCAGCGTGGATGCCTCCCCGTCCCCCTTCTCGTGACCCCCTCCATGTCCCTAGGCCACCTCCCACGCCCCCCCCATGTCACGACTGTGGAGCCAGGAGACCCTCATTCCTCACCCAGCCCCTCCCGATCCCCCCTACTGCCGCGCCACCCCCGTGTCTCCCCCCACCGTGTCCCCTGTCAGCCCCCCAGCACCTCCCCATATCCGCGCACATCCTCCGTGAGCTCCCCGTGCCACACAGCCGCGTCCGTGCCCCCTTCCCACCTTTATGTGTCACCCCCAGACTCTCCTATGGAGACACGATACCCCGAATTCCCCACCCGGCCCCTCCAGACTCAGCCCAGCCCTGTCCCCCTGTGACCCCCCGTGTGCCCCCAGCCCTTCCCTGCAGACCCGGCTCCGCAGGCTCCGGAGTGCGTCCGGCGCCAGAAGCGCCGGGAATTGGACGCGCGGCGCAGCAAGTGCCGCATCCGCATCGGCGGGCACCTGGAGCGCTGGTGCCGCCTCAAGGAGCAGCTCGGATTCGCCCTGCACTCCCAGCTGGCCCAGTTCCTCCTTGACAGGTCACTACGGGGGCTCAAAGCCTATTAAAACCCACCTCTCGTGGGGAAAATCCCGATTTTTGCCTGCTCACCTCTGTCTTCCCGTGCAGGTACAGCTCTCATGGCTGCACCTGGAGCCCAGGTGAGTTCTCCCTCCCAGTTCCATGTTGGCATCCGGTGGTTCGGGTCCATAAGGAGTTCATGGTGGAGGGGGAGGATTCCTGTTGGGTCGGGTGCTGGAGAAGCACCTGGAGCTGCTCTTGGGTTTGCTCACCTCTCTGAGCACTAGGCAAATCCTCCCTGTGCTCCCTGTTTTTGGCATCCCCAACTCTTTTTTGGGAAACTATTTGTGGGTTGCTCTTAACAAGGAGAACCCTAAGAGCCTGAGGAAGGCGAAGGGGGCCTTGCAGGTGTCCCACTCCCCCCAAAACACCATTTTTGACCTGTTTTTCACAGATTTTTGTGTTTCTGCAGGAGAGCTGGAGCGGCTGCAGCCAGCCGCGCTGCAGCGCCTGGTCGTGCTGTCCCACAGCCACAGCCGGGAGTGTGGCTTTGTGCCGGACATGCAGCTGCCAGCGCCCGGCAGCGCCGCCCCGCTGGTTTGGGAGTGCGTGGCCGGGCACCGCTTCTCGTGGGGGGGCGCTGGGGTCCCAGCAGCCCCTCCCGGGACCCCGGCGGCGGCGCAGGGGCGCGGCCCCTCCCGGGCGCCGGGCGCCGGCACTCGCTCCGCCTGGCCGCGCTGCCCTCGGCCGGGGCCGCAGCGGAGGGAGCGGCCGGGTCGCCCGCGGCGATGGGGATCGCAGCGAGCAGCTGGGACGCGCTGGTGACAGTGGTGAGCTGCTCCAGGTCACCTTTCTGCCCTGAACTCCCTCCGATTCGCCACCTTCAGCCCTTCTCCCGGTTCCAGGATAGTTCCAGTTCCACCAACATCCCGCTGGGATCAGACACTGCCCCAGCCCCGCTGAGCTTTCCAACACCCTCATCCTTCCCAGCTCTCCATCCTCCTCACCTCTCCCAGCCCTTCCTCACACCCTCCTGTCCCCTTCCAGCCCCCCAGGTGCCGCTGGAACCGGGGCCTGTGGCAGCAGCTGCCCAGAGGTGAGTGGTGGCACCCACAGGTGTCCCCTGGCGAGCCCAGCGGTCGCATTTGGCCCGACCCCTCCGTGGGGCCCCAGCGCTGGCCAGTGCCACTGTCTGTGGCCGAGCCACCACAGCAGAGCTGACCCAGTTCATTGTCCAGCAGCAGCATCCCAGGGGACGATGTAGAGCCAGGAGCTGAGCCCCAAGAGGAGGAGGAGGAAGAAGAGGACGAGGACTTTGCCGAGGGTGATGACCTGGCCTACACTGACGACCTGCGTGATGAGAACTACCAGCCATCCCTGGGCAGGTGGGAGCTGTGAGGCAGCTGCAGGGGGGGACTGGGGGGACTGTGGGGATTGTGGTGCCCACTGACACCGTCCCAGCCCAGCCCAGTACTGCACTGGAAGTCTTCCAGGCCTCACATCCCTGCCACGTGCTTGTCCTGCTGCAGCTGCCCTGGCAGAGTGGGGAGGAGGTGGGAATAGTGTTCGTGTGGTGCTGAAATAAGTAGTTTCTGGGGTCAAAGGGCAGAGAATTTTGGAGAGGCATTTTCACTGAGTGTCACCTGGAGGAGGGTCTTTGTCACGTCCAACTAATGGCCAACCATGTCATACCATGTCCAGCTGTGTCCAAACCATGTCCTGCCATATCTAACCGAGTCCTTCCACGACCAGCACGCGTCTCACCATGTCCCAATAACTAATTTCCTACCACATCCAACCTGCATCTCGCCCCATCAACCACCCAACCTCCCTCACCCACCCTGCTCTGTGCCCTTGACAGCAGCTCAGAGCCACAGCGGCGCCAGGGCCAAGCCAAGGCCCGCAGGAGGCCGGGCCAGGAGGAGCAGCCCCCGCTGGAGCCAGCCCTGCCCAGCCCCGGCCCCTCGGGGGAGAAGAGCCAGCGCGCCAGGTGAGTCGTGGCAGCTGCAGGTGAAGGGATGAGGGGGTCAAAGTCAGCATCTTGGGAGGGTCCAGTGCTGTTGGGGCAAGAGATGTGTGTCCCCAAGGGCAGAAAACCCTCCCCATAACGCTCCTGGCCGTGGGGCAAAAGCTGTGTCTCCAGTGGGGGCCAGTGCTCCCGGTGACATTACTGACTGTGGGACGAAAGCTGCGTGTCCCCAGTGGGAATAAACCCTCCCCGTGACACCACCAGCCAGGGGGTGAGAGCTGTGTGTCCCCAAGGGCGTGTCACCCTGCCTGTGACACTGCTGGCCGCAGGGCAGAGCCGTGTCCCTTGGCCTTGTTGGGTGTTGAGGGAGCCAAGGGGGTCTGGCTCACGAACGTCGCTGCAGGGGCTTCACGAGCCTTGTGTCACCCACCCTGTCCCCTGTGGGGCCGGCCCAGGGTGGTCAGGGAACAAGGAGAGCCAGCCAAGGCTGGGGCTGCCAGGAGGGGCACAAAGAGCCCTCAAACCAGACCCATGGTGGGCAGTGAAGCCTCCACCAGGCTGGAGATGGAGCAGCCCAAAATCCATCAATCCCACCACAATCTCCTCCACCAATGGATCTGCGCCTTCTCCAGCAGCTCTGGGGCCCTGCTGGCTTTCCAGCTCTCCTTTCCAGGCATGCAAAATTCAATGTTTTGTGCCAAAAAAAAGCTCAAATCAGTCCTCAGGGCTTCACTGGGGCTTTGCACAAGCATTTACGGGACACTGGGTTAGGGCTTGGTCCGTGCACGGCCTCAGATCCAGCACACCTGGACACCTCACCTGGATGGAGTTTCTTACACTTTTGGTACAATAAGGGGGTAAAATCCCTTTTCCCTGGAACGAGCCATAGCTCCTCTGTCTGCCATCCCCTGAAAGACGGGCTCAGCGCCAAGCCCGTCCCAAACCCTTCCCCAGGTGAGTGTCCTGCCGCCCCCTTACAGTTTTGATTGATCCCTGGGAGTGGCTCCTTTGGGATGCTGAACACCCTCCCCTCTTCCAGCAGCTCTGGAACCACCCCGGATGCAGCTGGAACAGGGATCACCCTTCCTGGAGACCCAATCCCAGGGAAGGTAACGCTGGAATTTGCTCTCCCCCTTTCCCTGCATCACTGGGCACACAGATCCCAGGCTCCCAAATGCAATGGGAGGGTGGGAGAGTCTGCGTTCAATCTGGGCCACTCTTTTTGGATCCAAAAGTGAATTACATGTGGGAGGGTTTTAGTGGTTTTTGGGTTCTGCCTGATTTTCATCCCAAATTCCATGGTCTAGCCCTCTAAATACATCCAAAGTCCCCTCTGGGGGCTGGTGGCTTTTCTAAGGCACCAGTGGGGGCTTGTAGCTCTCTGCCCCCTCCCCAAAGCCTAAGCTTTCAGGTCAGCCCTTTTTGAGCTGAGTTTGGTGACACAGATCATGTTTTTAACCTTTTTGGTAATTTCCCCCCATCTTTTGTCACAGCAAGTCGAAAATGGGAGGTAAACTCCTGGCTTAGGAGCAAAGCAGGACCTTCCAGATGTCAAAGGGCTCCTCCTCTTCTCCCTTCCCCAGGTAAAGCCACCCAGAGCTGATAAAACCTCTTTTCAAGAGATCTGGGACAAGCCCCAGGCTGAATCCATGCTTCAGCATGGGCATCTCTCACCAGCCTGTTATTTCTCTTCCCCAAACCCCACTTTAATCCACTTTTAATGGAACTTTCCTTAATTCCAGGGCGACAGCCAGGAATAGTTGCTGTTTCCAGGGAGCTATGGATGAATTATAGATCAAACCAGGCTGGGAGCCAATTTCAGTGTCCTGGGACGTGTCCAAACCATGTGAAAAGGGTTTTGTAACAAGCAATAAAGAATTTGTTCTTATTTTAATGCCTGAACGACGTGTTTGTTCCAGCGTGTCCTGCTCCCGTGGGGTGCAAATGGGAGAAATGCTGGTCCTGAGCATGATTTAATGTGGGATTTCCTCGGGAATCTTGGCTCTGGGACTCCAGGGCCTGGCTCAAAATGGCTCTTTCCTGTTGCAGTTGCCAGCGGCAGCCACGGGCGAGTGACAAGGATGTGGCTCAGATTGGCCCCAAGAGGATCAGGTACCTGGGAAAGGGGAGGGAAGGGGCCAGGGAAGCTTCCAGGCATTCCCAGGGAGAAGAGGAGGAGGAGTTCAGCTCTTCCCTGGGGGATGGGCTGGAGGCTCTGAAAGGGTTTCTTAGACTCATTTTAGATTTTATGGGTGGGAAGAGTGAAGGTGGGTGAGGAGGAAGGAGCTGGGGGCAGATCCATATTCCAGAGCTTTCCCAATCCTCCTCCTCATCCTGACAATGACTTTTCCCATGTTTTCTCTGTCAGGAAGGCAGCAAAGCGTGAGATCCTCCTCTGTGACTTCGAAGGCTGTGGCAAAATCTTCTCCAACCGCCAGTACCTGAATGTGAGCACCTGGGAAGGCCTGGAGCGCTCTGGGGAGCCTGGCTGGGGTGCTCTGGAGCTGGAATTGGGAGCTGACAGTTTTTTCCCCCTGGCAGCACCACCAGAAGTACCAGCACGTGCACCAGAAAACCTTCACCTGCTCCGAGCCCACCTGCGGGAAATCCTTCAACTTCAAGAAGCACCTGAAGGAACACGAGAAGCTGCACAGTGGTGGGTGGGGCACTTCCAGGGCAATCTCACCTCCCTGGCATCCTCCTGTCAGAGTCACAGCCCCCCTGCACGGATGCTGGCTCCTCTCAGGGGTCCCACCTGCTCCCATCGGATTCACGCCTCCTGCACCCCTTCCCCACCCACTCCCAGAATCCCACCCCTGACAGCCACCACTTGGCTCCCCAAATCTCTCCCTTGTTCCCATGCTGCCAAGTCTCCCTGCTCCCAAAGCACGTCCCGAGGGCCCTGACAGCTTTTCCAGGCTGGATCAGCCCCGATCCCTTTTCTTTTGCTGCCAGACAAGCGGGATTACATCTGCGAGTTCTGCGCGCGCTCCTTCCGCACCAGCAGCAATTTGATCATCCACCGCCGGATCCACACCGGGGAGAAGCCACTCCAGTAAGTCCCAGTTCCCATCCCTGTCCTTCCAGTATATCCCAGTCCCATTTCCAACCCCCCAGTAAGTCCCAGTTCCCATCTCTGTCCTTCCAGTATATCCCAGTCCCATTTCCAACCCCCCAGTAAGTCCTAGTCCCATCCCTGCAGCTCTGCTCAGCCTCAGAGCCTCTCCCCACCCTTTTCAACCCAAAATCAGTGCCCATGGCATTCAGCCGAAAGCTGGGCTGGGATTTCTCCCAAGGTTTCTGCCCCTGGAGCTGGCTGTGCCCAGATCCAGCAGCTGCAGGCTCAGCTGCAGGGCAGTGTTTAGGCAGGCACAGGTTAATGAGCTGGGACAGAACCAAGGGCTCCTGTCCAGGAGGGCACTGGAGCCTGGGCCCACAGCACACTGCAGCCCCGATGCTCCTGCCCGTGCCCCTTCCCTGGGGCTCTCTGCTCCCCCAGGTGTGAGATCTGCGGCTTCACGTGCCGCCAGAAAGCCTCCCTCAACTGGCACATGAGGAAACACGACGCCGACTCCTTCTACCAATTCCCGTGCGACGTCTGCGGGAAGAGGTTCGAGAAGAGGGACAACGTCACAGCCCACAAGAGCAAGAGCCACCCCCAGGGAGCCCAGCAGCACCCCGAGCTCCCGGGGCCCATGGAGCCGCTGGAGCTGCTTGGGGACGTCCTGGGGAGCGGGGGGGACACAGGGAGGACCCCGCTCGAGTTTGGGGAGGGGGAGGTGGGGCAGGACCCCAGCCCGGCCCAGGGCCGGGGGGTGGGCGAGGGGGGGTCCTAGAGGGCTCGTCCCCCCGTTTGGGGACTGGACCAGAATCGGGGACGATGCTGGACCCTGCAGCAGCTCCAGGTGCCAAAAACACATGGGAGAGGCAAAACTGGGGGAAATCCCCGTTTTTCTGCCAATCCCAGGGAAAATCCCAGTTTTTCGGCCAAATGCCAGACAAAACCCCAAGTTTTCAGCCAAATCCCTGGTGAAAATCCCTGGTTTTCTGCCAAATCCCAGGCTTCCCTCAAGCCCAGCAGTATTGCCACAGGTGGATCCTCAATAAAGACTTATTTTGGGTAAAAGTGGGATTTGGTGCCATACTTTTATGGAAAAAGGATAGAAAAGTGAGATTCGGGTGGTTTGGGCACATGAAAAGGGGTTGGAGATGGGGTGGAGACACCAAACAGCTGGGAACTGGGGAGCCAGACTGGAATGAGAGGGAGCTCCTGCTGGGGCTGTGCCCCAAAACTTGGAGCTCCCAGTACTTCCAACTTTTCCTTTAAACTGTATTTAATTTTCATTTAAAACTCAGATTTAAACTGAATTTGAACAAAACTGACAGATACTTGGAAGCTCCAAGCTGGGACCATTCAGCGAACTCCAAGTGCCCCCAAAACCTCTCGGTGCTCTACCCCAGGCATGTCTCTCTCCATTCCCTCCTGAGCAGGAGCAGCTTTTCCTCCTCCCCCAGCACCAAAAACCCCTAAATTATTGGGTTTTAGGTTTTTTTTGCACAGCAACTTTTATTTCCCCATTAAACAGTGACAGGGCAAAGGACACGAACAGCAGCAGTGGGGAGCCACAAGGGGAGCGGGCAAGCGCGAGATCACACCGACAATACAGACGCCCTCCAGCCCCCCCAAAACCCCCCAGCCTGGGCTTGGGGTGACCCCAAATATCCACATCCCTTTGCTGGAATCCCGGAGGCAAAGAGGGACATGGGAGAGAAATGGGGGGGCAAAGAGGGAGGGGCTGATGTGGGGGAGATGGGGAGGACAATGGGGGGAGTGGGGAGAGAAATGAGGGGCAATAGAGGAGATGGGGGGGTCAGTCAGCGACAGCAGGATGGGCTTGGCCCTTTCCCCAGGGTGGATGGGATAATGGGATAATGGGATGGGCAAAGATGACTTGCAAAGCAACAGTGTCCAAACTGGGGGGGGACAACACCCCTCCACTCCAGCATTTCAGGAGTGAGGGGGGACACAAAGCTTTGGCTACTATTCCAAGTAGGATGGGATTAGCCTCTCCCTGTTCCACGGGGCTCCAACTCCAAAGAAAAACACAAAATGAACTACAGGGGTGTTTAACCAGCAAAAGGGAGAGGGTGGTCAAACAGCCCCCTCACCAACCAACACCTCTGAAGAAGGTTTTAAGGGTAAAAAGACTCCAAACTTTAAACTGCAACAGGAAAAAAAAAAATCTCCCCTGAACGGCCAAGGGCAGGATTTGGGGTGTTTTGCTTGGAAGCAAAGGAAAACCCAAGGATGGCGGGGCAGAGGGGACACCACCAGAGAGCGGGGCGCGCTCAGTTGCAGAGGGACAGCGAGGAGCCCACATAGAAGAGCCAGAAGAAGGGGAAGATCCTCTCGGAGAAGGCGGCGGTGAAGGTGAAGATGGGAGCCATGTTGTCGGCGTTGTAGAACGCCACCCACCCGCCCTCGTAGTCCAGGTACACCCCGATCTTGCGCGGCCGCTCGCAGAGCGACAGCGGCGTCTCGGGCGAGGTGAACGCCTGGTACTGATCCCAATTCTTGCCCTTCCAGTTGAGCCCCACCGCCCAGATGCCCTCCTCGGGGGCGAAGTCGACCTTCTCCTTGCGGCGCACGGACTCGCGGGCGGCACCCAGCACCCAGCTCTCCCCGTCGCCCACCTCCACCTCCCAGTAGTGGCGGCCGGCGCTGAAGCCCTCGGCGGCCAGCACGCAGAAGGCGTAGTCGAAGCGCTTGGGGTGCGCCGGCAGCTCCTGGGGCGCCCCGCGCAGCCGCACGCTGCGCTTGTCCTCCGACAGCACCAGGTACGGGTTGGCCGTGTCGGGGTCCAGGGAGAGCTCACCTGCAAGGAGAGGGGCAGTTACCTGTGGGACTGTCCCAAACCCATCGCAGCACACGGGTGAGCCGCCTGCGGGGCTGCTGTCCCACCATGGTGTGTGTCCCGCCTCACCGGGGACAGCACTGTCCTGGGGTGACTCTGCCATGCTGAATTGTATCCCCATCTGCCTGTTCAGCCCAGAAGTGAGTTTTGTACCTTTAAGGCTGGCCTTGAGAGTGAAGAGGGGGGGAAGGAGAAGCGGTGGAATGTCCGAGGCAGTTGTTTTCAAAACACACAGATAGGAGTTCCACTGCTTGGTCTCCTGGACTGTGTCACCGTGGCGGACAGAGGGAGGGAGCTGCCCTTTGCTTCTAATTAGTTTTTGACTAACTGAACCAGAGAAGTTCTCCAGACAGTTGCTTTTATTTTTCTTTTTCTGGAATTATTTGAACCTGCTCGGCACTGGGGACCCCGGGGGAGCACCAGGAGGTTGCACCTGGGGCCTGGCCTGGGCAGAGGCATTTTCCAGCACCGGAGGGACTGAGAACAGACTGGGCCGAGCTCAGAAAGAGACTTTCTGAGCTTGTCGTCTCTTCAGAGCACCAAGAGGTTTTGTTGTTTGGTATTGCTTTTTTTTTTTTTTTTTTTTTTTTTTTTTTTTTTTTTTTTGTGCTGGGCAGTGCTTTTCCTGTTGAATTAACAAGTTTTTTTCACTTCTCTCTGAAGAAATTTCTTCCCCAGCCGGCTGGGAGAATAGCCACTCGGGTTTGCTTCCTGGGGACCCTTTGGAAGTTTTCTGCCAAATTTGCCCTAAACCAGGACAGTCACTTGTGGGAACATTCCACCATCTGTTTTGGGACTGACCCATCCTCTTTGTCCAAAACCCAATGATGAGTCACCTCTGGGATCGTTATCCCACCTGTGTGGGGACTGACCCATTGTCTGTGTCCCAAAACAGAGGGGAAGGACCAAGGTGAGCCACCCACAGCATCTTGAAGAGCCCACACAGAACCCAAGCCCAGCAATTCCAACCTTAACCCTTGGAAAAAGGAGGTTAGAGCCCCCATAACCCCCAATCCCGGCCAACTCCCACATTATCTCCTGGAAAAGGAAGTCACAGCCCCAAATCCCAGCCAATTCCATGCAAACCCCTGGAAAAGTGAGGTCTTACCCCAACCCACATGGCCTCACCTGTGTCGTTCTCCAGCTCGAAGCGCAGGTTTTCTGCAGGAAGAGAAGGAAGGAATTGAGCCCTTGGAGCCCCCAGAACTGCCCAAGCCACGGGAATGAGCCCTACTCTGCACTTCCACACTCAAATCCCAGGGAAACCACCACTTTTCCACATTTTCCCTGGGATGAGCCAATGCTCAAACAACCTGGAGTTCTCCCAACCAGCCCCAGGGAGAGAGTAAGTGCCTGGCTCCATCCCAGCCCTGATTTTGGTGGACTTCCATGTGGGATCCTGGCTGGGAAGCAGCTTTTTTCCCAGGAAGGCTCTTGTCAGGCTCACCCTTGAATTCCAGCAGCACTTCCTTGAGCACTGCGCTCTTCTGGGAAAAGCTCTTCAGCTTCTTCTCCAGCTCGGAAAAGCCGGGCTCCGGCTTGAGGAACATCCAGCTCTCCAGGCTGCAGAGACATGGGAGTCAGGGACCCAAAACCAGAGACGACCCCCTGGCAAGAGCTGGAATTCCAGCTCTGCCTGCAGCCAGAGCCTCCAAGCTCACCCAGCTCACTCACCTGCTGCCAGCTGGGACGACACCCTGCAAGGGGAAGAAAACCCAAGGAATTTGTTAGGATCAGCATCTCTTCTATCTCAGAGATCTCAAAATCCTCCCCAGAAACTTGGGAGGACCCCATGAAGGGACTTCTGTCCCCATAAACACTTTTCCTTTTCCAGAAATGGAATTTCCCATCCCTATAATAGGATCTTTTCCCCAATAAATGGAAATATTTTGGCCCATGAAATGAAAATTCTTGCCCACATAAATGGAATCTTTTTCACCAACAGGACTTTTTTTCCCCATAAATGGAATTTTCACCCCCATAAATAGGTTTTGTCCCTATAATTAGGATATTTTTTGCCCAACAGAAGGCGTTTCTGTGTCCGTAAGAGCAGGAATTCCTCCCATGGAGACACGTAACAGAGTCCCACCTCGCCAGGGGTGCTCCCTGTGCTGCTGTCCCCGCCCTGCTCTGCCAGCAGCTTGTCCAGCTGGGCGATGTCCTCGGCCAGCCGGGCCACGCTCTCGTCCCTGCGGCGCCCGATGTCCCTCTCCAGCTCCTCCAGCCGGGAGAGCAGCAGCTGCTCCTTCTCCTCCAGGAACGCCCGCAGCTCCTTGCACTCCGCCACGATCTTCTGCCGCTCCACCTCCGTCTGCTTCTGCACTTCCACAGCAAAGAGCCCCGTGAGGGCAGGGCCCCGCGGCCCTGCGGCTCTGGGAACTGCCCCCAGACGAGAGAATTTCTGCAGGCTGGGATTCCCATGGGGAGGGGGAGCCCCCCCAAGTGTGTGTGGCACCAAATTCCCCCAGCCAGGAAACCCCCAGGTGAGACTGAGCCCTCCTGGAGCCCCGGCACCCACCAGCAGCTCCTCGCTCTGCCGCTCCCGCTCGGCCTTGGCCTCCTCACGCCCTTTCCTCAGGGAGCTCAGGTGCTCCTGGGGCACCTCCTGGAAGCAGAACAACGAGATCCATTGGGAATTCTTCCCGTGGGCCATCAGGAGGGAATTCCGGGCTGCTGCTGCTAAAATGGCCAAGTTCACCCCAAATCTGGGTTTTTCTTGGAGCTGGAACCAGCAACTGCCCTGCTCCCCTCAACCCTGACCTCAGGTTGTGCCATCAAAATTCACCCGCAACCAGTCCAAAAACTTTAAAAAAAAGTCAATTAATTTATCTGCCTGTGAGGAAACAAACGCCTTGGTCCCACTCCTGTCCTCCTCCCAGGATTACCTCCTACATTCCCCCTCCTCAAGGTGCCCTAAATTTGGGCTGGACCCACCCCCAAGAAGAGGAACTGCTGCTTCCAAATTGCTCATTAAGTTAACAATTAATTATTAATTAATTAAACTCATCCTTATTTAAGTAGTTTGACCTCCATGGAGGGCAGAGAATCCCCAGCAATACCCTGCAAACTGCAGCTGGCCTTGGGGACAAACAAACCCACTTATTTTATAACTAAAACCCAAAATACAGGGGTTTTGACTGTTAAGAGCCAGAAGTTGCTGCCTTTTGAATTTATCTGTGAGACTGAAGCAAGTATCAGAGAAATAGAGATGGGAGGAGCTCAGCAACAACCAATTATTAAACACTCAAAAAAGTAGCTTAACGAGGGAAAAAAAAACCTCAAGGGAGTGACAACCTGGATCTGCCTAAGGACGTCTGTGTCCTGAAAAAAAGGGCAAAATCCCAGATTTGGGGCAGGGGGACGGCCTCAGCATCCGCGGAAGAGGAACCACGGCAGCTCCTAAGCCTAACCTAAATCTGCTCTGAAAGGGATACCCTTTTAACAACAATAACACCAATTAATATGCGGCGGTTAACGATGGCACAGCGCCCTTCCCGCCGCCGCTGCGCAGCCGGCTCGGCCCCGTCCGGCATCTTGGATCCCTCGGGATCCGCCGCTCGCAGCGCGGCCCGCCCGCCCCCGGCGAGCCCCGCCGCTGCGGATCGCACATCGATCCCCGCCGCCATCGCGACACGCCCCGTATCGCGACATGGGGGGGGGCGGGGGGCGCCGTTTTGGCTCTGCGTCACTCGCCAGGCACCCTCGGGCCTGGGGGATCCTGCGCCGCTCCCAGCCCGGATCGGGGCCGGGGATAAGGAGCCCCCTGCTCCCCACGTTCGCAGCTCGGTGCTGCCCCGCCGGATTTCGGGGGGCTGCTGCGATTTTGCACCATCACCCCCGCACTGAGGCGCACCCCACCCCTTTCCCAGTACTGTCCCAGTTAACCCAGTTCGATCTCGCACCGGGAATATCTCCCACTTTCTGCACCCTACCCTGGCGTGGCCCTTTTTTTGGGGTGATTCTGCTCCTTCTGCGCCCCGAATCCTTGGAGCAGCGCCCAGCCGGGGGGGGGATCCCCCCTGGGACCCTGGCAGCCTGTGGGGGGGGGCCTTACTGCACCCCACACTCATTTCTGCGCTCCCCTGTGGAACTGGGGGCTCCCACTGCACCCAAGGGGCGCCTCCCCCACAGAGGGGGAGTCCCTGGGGCACCCCCACCCCTGAGACCTCCTTGGCCATCTCCAGTTACGGCCCGGGGTGTTTCCGATCTCCCCCCCCGCTCACTGCATCCCCCATTTCTTAGGGGGGGTCCTGCACCCCAAAAAAGACCCGTGAGGGGGCGGGGTCCTCACTGCCCCCCAACAGTCCGAGGGGGCTCGCAGCGCTCTCCCTCTCCGGGGAAGCGGTCTCGATGCCCTCGCTGTCCTCCGTCCAAGGCAGGCGCTGTGCGGGGGGGGTCCCGGCACTGACCTCCGCGGCGTGGGCCGCCTCCTCGGCGGGCAGCACGGTGTGGGCGCGGTGCTCGGGACAGGTGACACACGACACACACGGCCCGCCGGTCCTGCACGCAGTAGAGCCGCAGCGGCTCCCCGTGGCGCGGGCAGCGCGGCGGCCCCGGCGGGCCGGGCGGGGCGGCCGCGGGCAGCGGCGGCGAAGGCGCGGGCGGCCCCGGCGGCGGCTCGGCGGGGCCCGGCGGCAGCCCCAGCTGGCGGACGATGTGCACGATGTTGCCAAGGGAGCGGTTGGGGCGGAAGAGGCGCTGCGGGACCGGCTCGCGGCACTGCGGGCAGCAGAGGCGCCGCGCCGAGTCCTCCCAGCACTGGGTCACGCAGGCGCGGCAGAAGTTGTGCCCGCACTCGGCCACCAGCACCGGATCGTTGAAGTACCCAGGCACACCGGGCACGTCAGCTCGTCCTGCAGGCTCCGCGCAGCGCTGCAGGGCGCGGGGGCGCGGCGGGGGCGCGGGCGGAGCCTCCATGGCGGCCGCGGTCCCGCTGGCGGCCCCGGTCGTGGCGCCAGTAACGACAACGAGTCCCCAAACTCTGCGCGTCCCCTCCGCACGGCACCGCCACCCGACCGACGGCTGAGGGGCGGGACCGTGCATGCGCAGCGGGAAGGGGCGCGGCTGCACCTGCGCAGGAGGGAAAGGAGCGGTGCCGCGCCTGCGCAGGAGGGAAAGGGGCGGTGCCGCGCCTGCGCAGGAGGGGAAAGGGCTGCGTGAAGCCGGGGGGGCGATGCCCGTAGGGTGCCGTCGGAGGGGTCCGGGTGGCGCTGTGCGTGAGGGGGATTGGGGATCCGTGCAGAGTTTGGGGAGGGGTGTCGGGGTCTGTGGGGTGCTGGGAAAGGGGAAGAGTCCCCTACAGGCTGCTCAGACAGGGGGGCTGCCGCCTGTAGGGTGCAGGGACAGGTTGGATGTCTCAGTTCCCGTAGATTAGGTGAGGTGTGTCGAGGTCTACAGAATATTTATGCGGCTTCGTTACTGGGATTCTGGGAGTGTATCGGGGTTTATAGAATGGGTTTTGGGGACCCTATGGGATTAGGGTGGGTGTATCAGGGGGTATAGGATGGCTTGGGGGAAATTCCTGTAGGATTTAGGAGCTTTTTTGGGGTGTATAAGGCTTTTTTGGGGTCGCTATAGGATTTGGAATGTAGGGGGGCCTCTAGGGTGCTGGGAGGGTTCCCTATTGGTTTTAGGAGGGACCCAGATCCATGAGAGTAGTGGGGGAAGGGGGGCATGCAGAGGGCCCTGTGGTTGTTTTGGGGGTCTCTGTATGACTGGGGCTTCCCGGCTTGAGAGGATGTCAGTGGAGGGTTTTGGGGTGGTTTTCACAGCATCAGCCTCTCTGCCGTGTCCCCACGAGTGTCAGAAAGGCACTCCAGGAACCTGAATTGAGGGAAAAATTACTCAAAACCTCCAGACGTACAAAACTGACCCCAAAACCGCCATCAGCCCTTTCCCAGGGGATTTAGGGATTTACATCCTTTCTGGGAGCAATCCCTCCTCCGTGAGACAAATGGAGAACAGAACACAACAGCACCATTTACCTGTTTTTCTTTACGTTTCCTCACTGTTATGAGATTGATTTTGAGAGGAAATATTTCTTTACCGTAAGGTCGGGAAGGGCAGAAATTGGGGTTAAAAATGGTTAATTTGGGGTCAGAGCGGAGCTGCCCTCTTCCGAAATGGCGGCCTCGCCTTCAGGCAGGGCGCGAGGGAAAATGGCGGCGGCCCGCCCCTCTCCATTGCTGCCCGCGCGGCCCGGCTCAAAATGGCGCCTACGCCGTGAGGCCCTGGGCGCCATCTTGGGTTAGGGCAGCCAGCCGCCGTTGCCATGGCGACGCGCCCGGTCGGGCCGAGGGGAAACGGCGTTTTGGCCTCCAAACTCCTCATGAGGGCGGTTACCGCATTTGGGGGCGGGATTCCTTGATGTCGTTGACAGAAAACTCCCTTTTCACCCCAAAAACCCGCCCCTTCTGCTGT
Organism: Muscicapa striata striata; assembly: GCA_030060385.1. Classification (NCBI taxonomy): domain Eukaryota; kingdom Metazoa; phylum Chordata; class Aves; order Passeriformes; family Muscicapidae; genus Muscicapa; species Muscicapa striata. The sequence continues at coordinate 42,263 of JAREIS010000581.1, forward strand.
GAAGGGTCACGGCAGCCGCCGCAGTGTTCCCCACCTGTCCCACACCGTGATCCAGCTTGGCCTTGCCATTGGCTCATTAGGGAATAATTATCTATTAAATTTTCAGTGGCTGATCATCTGTTCTGGGTTCCCAGAGCCTGGCCATGGAGCCCTGTGTGGTGCTGGACCCACGACAGAGAGCTCTGTATCGCGACATGACGCAGGGGAGCTATGAGACCCTGATGGCACCGGGTGAGGAGCGAAAATCTGGGGGTGGAATGGACGATTCACCTTGTTGGGATGCGAGGGGTGCAGGGCAGGGCAAATCCCCGTTTTCCCAACCCGTCCTCCAGGAATAATAATAAATGAATGATTGGAAACTTCACCCACCTGCTGCTCCCCAAGGAGGATGAGGAAAGGCAGGGGGAGCAGTGGGAATCAACTTTAAAATTATTTTATTGTAGAGGAAAGTATTAAACCCTCCTCCTGCAGTTGGAAAAGCTCTGGTTTTCCCCATAAACTCAAGCTCTGGGCATGACAAATTCTGTTTTCCAGAATTCTCCATTCCCAAGCCTGACCTGCTGTCTTACCTGGACCATGAGGAGGAAGCGACAGCCCTGGATCTTCATGTATCCCGGGATACCCCAGCTGCAGGTGAGGCTCCAGTCCTGCTCCTGCATGTGCAGGATGGGTTTTTCTGCTGCCCATCCCTCCCTAAGACAGGTGGAATGAAAAGGAGAAGGGTTCCCCTTCACTTTCCTTTTCCCACCATCCTCCTGTATTCCCAGCCCTGGAATTACCCAACAAGTTGTATCTGTTGAGAAAGGAGCCTGTGGAGCAGTGGGGAGAAATGTTGAGAAGGGATTTGGTCCATTAAATAGGCAACGGATGATGGGTAGACTCTGGGTTAGAAAAAGAGATTAAAAGTTTAGGATGTTGCTCTCAGGGTTAAAGGAGGAACTTAACAAAACCTGGGAGAGAAATTTGCTGTTGAGAACTGAACCACAGGATTGCAAAATTTATACAGTAGAAAGACACCTCACATGAACCAGAGATGCCCATTCTGGGAAAAAAAGTAATAAGGTGGAAAATGTTGGTAGAAGAGCATTAATTAATGAATTACCTTGTGAGGCTATGAGTGCTAATTCCTTTTTCTGCTAAAATATGTAAATAGTTCAAACTTTTGCTGGAGTGATCGCAATGAACCTTCAGCACCGAACAAAGGAATGTTGAATAAAGGAACGTTTCCAGTTCAGCGCATTCATTAGGAACTTTATTTTTCGGTTTTCCTTTCCTTTTCGGTCTGGCTGTCTCTGTCTACAGAGCATGGAGCAGGAGCAGGGCAGGAAGAACCTGCCGAGGAAAATAGCGAGGGCAAGACCCACGCTGCCAACACCTGCAGCAAGTGCGGGAAGATCTTCAGCCACAAACCAGCCCTGGTGAAGCACCCGGAAATGCACAGCGGGGAGGGCTGCGCCCAGCACCCAGAGCTCGCCGTGCCCCGGCACCGGCACCGGCAGAGCCGCCGGGGCGAGAAGCCCTTCGAGTGCGGCGAGTGCGGCAAGGCGTTCGCCTGGAGCTCGCACCTGCAGCGGCACCGCCGCGTCCACACGGGCGAGAAGCCCTTCGAGTGCGGTGAGTGCGGCAAGGCATTCGCCAGCAGGTCGCACCGGGACCGCCACATGCGCACCCATGCCACCACCCGTGTCACCACCCGTGTCACCACCGTCACCGCCGGGGATGAGGAGGCTGTGCAGGCAGCACAGGAGCCACTGCCGGCCCCGCGGAAATGTGCCGACTGCGGGAGAAGCCTCAACCACCGGGCAGACCCGCGGCGCTTCAAGCACAAGGCCACGCAGACCCCGCTGGCCAGCACCGACCCTGCGCCGTGGCCCCACGGCTGCGAGCAGTGTGGGCTCAGGCAGCGACATGGGCACGGCTCCGAGCGGCCGCAGCCCTGCCCGGTGTGCCCGGTGTGCCCGCAGCCCTGCCCGCAGCGCCTGCGCCGCTCCCGCCGCGGCACAGCCCTGGCCAAGCACCGGCGCAGCCACCCGCAGCCGCCCGGCGACACCGGCAGCGCCAGGCTGGCCACAGAGGGAGCGGCCAAACCGCACCCGTGCGGGGCGTGCGGGGAAGAGCTTCGGGTGGCTGTCGCACCTGGAGCGGCACCGGCTCGCGCACACCGGGGAGAAGCCGCTCCCCTGCGCCCGCTGCGGGAAGCGCTTCGGCCGCAGCTTCCACCGCAACCGGCACCAGCGCGGCCACGCGCGGCGCGGCCCCGAGAGGAGCCACGCGTGGTGGGAGGGTGAACCAGGATGGGGGAGCGGCCGATCCCCTGAGCTCTGGCCTGAGAAGCCCGGCTTTGCCGGGCAGGAGCCCCCCACGTCTCCCTCCTCTGCAGTGGCCGAAGCTCTGCTGCCCCTTCCTGGGGCACGGGGGCCTGGGGAGGGGGACAGCCTGCCAAGCACTGCCACAGCCCCAACCGAGCCCTGGGTGTCCCCTCCTCCTCCCAGCTCCTGAGGTGGGGCCGAGGTCCCTCCTCTTCTGGGGACACCCCACGGCTGAGGTGGGGGGGTGGTCTGTGCTCCTACCCCAGCATGGGAGAGGGTTTGGGGGGCCCAGGATACCCCGGAATGAGGGTCAGGGTGGGGATGTGGTGTGACACAGTGGGAAGGGGCACAGGGAGGGGCAGCCGTGCCTGCCAAGAGGGTTTTGGTGGGAGACAGGGAGAGGAGGGATGGGGGAGGCTGAGGGTGGGTTAGGCTGGATATCATTTGGGGTGGTGGGGAGACAGTTTTCCCTATAACCCTCCTCATCATCTGCCCTACTAGTAGGGTGGTGAAAGGGGGACACAATTTGGGTGCATGGCAGACTGAAACCACACCACGGGATTTTTGAGGCCAAACAGCTGGGAAAAGATCCCTGGGGACCTGTACCCATCACCAGCACTGCTGGGACCTCCCCAGACTGCTGAGGGTCTACAAAGGATAGGTTGGGATGCATTAAGCTGGGAATGCTAGAGAAGCCAGGCCATGTTTCCTGGGCTTAGAGGGACAGTTAATAAAGGAGAAGGCAGTTGAGCCAAAAAGCAAAACTCCTCCATGTGCGTCCGTGTGGTCTTGTCTCGGGGGAAGAAGAAGTTCCTGCCTGGGGCAGGGAAAGCATGAGAGCCCAGGGTCAGAGTACAAAGAGACACGAGTGTCCATGAGATGCAGGGCTCCCAGTTTATTCCTGCCCTGTGCCAGCACCTCCTGCTCACCCTGAGCATCTCGCCCCCTCCATCCCCTTCTCCCATCGGCTGGCAGCACGAAGTGGGCACAACAGGGCTGGATTTTCGCATCAGAACCAGCCCTGGTTCCCCCACCCTTCCCCGATGGAGCCGAGCGCCGTTTCCTTTGGGAACAGGCTCCTTCTCCCCCAGGTTGTCCCTTTTCTGGACTGCAGCAGGTGCAACGCTCACCCACTGCTGTGGGAAGACACCAGGGCAGATAAATGCCACCCTGTGCCACGACAGAGCACCCCCCGTCACCCACCCCAGCGCCCTTCAAGTGTCACTTGGCATCCCTCGGCTTGTCTCCAAGACAAGTTTTCCCTCTCGTCTCGCCATCATGCTGAGGGGGGTCCCAGTCCTTTGGGGTCCTCGCTGCCATGCGCTCCAGGCGTGTTCCCAGCGAGCGGCGTCCTGGCGAGGGGCGCGGGCCCCGCGGCCTTGGGGAGGTGGCAGCGGCGGTGCTTGGCCAGGTGCGAGGCCTGGCTGAAGGCCTCGCCGCACTCGGGGCACCCGAAGGGCTTCTCGCCGGTGTGCACGCGGTGGTGCCGCTGCAGGTGCGAGGCCCAGGCAAAGCCCTTCCCGCAGTCGCCGCAGGTGTGGCTCTTGTGCGCGGCGTGGCCGCGCTGGTGCGCCAGGAACGGCGGCGCTTCCCCGAAGCGCTTCCCGCAGTCGCCGCACTTGTAGGGCCGCTCCGGCGAGTGGGTCTTGCGGTGCTGCAGCAGGTGAACCTTCTGGGTGAAGCGCTCGCCGCAGCTGCTGCAGGGGAAGGGCCGCTCGCCCGTGTGCACGCGCCGGTGCCGCTCCAGGTGCGACGCCCACACGAAGCCCTTGCCGCAGTCGGCGCAGCGGTGCGAGTGCTCCCGGCCGTGGCAGCGTGGTGCCGCGCCAGCGCCGGCCCCCGCGGAACAGCTTCCCGCAGTCCCGCAGCGCAGCGCCCTCCTGCCCAGGTGCACGCGGCGGTGCCGCGCCAGCTCCGAGCTCTGGCGAAGGTCTTCCCGCAGGCGGGCAGCGGTGCGGCCGCCGCCCGCGTGGCTGCGGCGGTGCTTGGCCAGGTGCGAGGCCTGGCTGAACGCCTCACCGCACTCGGGGCACTCGAACGGCTTTCGCCCGTGTGCACGCGCCGGTGCCGCTCCAGGTGCGATGCCCACACGAAGCCCTTGCCGCAGTCGCCGCACTTGTGTGGTTTGTCGGGCGGCGTGGCCGCGGCCGTGCGCCGCCAGCTCGGCGGCAGCGGCGAAGCACCAGCCGCAGTCGCCGCACTTGTGCAGGCGGTCGCGGCGTGCGGGGGGCGGTGCTGCCGCAGGTGCGAGCTCTGGCTGTAGGTCTCGCCGCACTCGGGGCAGCCGAAGGGCCGCCGCCCGTGTGCACACGCCGGTGCCGCTCCAGGTGCGACGCCCACGGGAAGCTCTTCCCGCAGTCGGCGCAGCCGAACGGCCGCTCCCGGGGCGCTCCCTTCCCGCGCAGGGGTTTGGCGCAGCTGAGCTTGGGGGGCGCGGGGGGCACGGCTCTGTCCGGGCGCTTCGCTTTGCGCCGGTTGGAGCCCAGGGGCTTCTCCTGCTCCGGGCTCTGGGAGGGCGGCTGGGCCAGCCCAGCGCCGCTCGCCGGTGCTCCGTTCTCCGCCGCTTTTTCACTCACCAGCCCCTGAGCTGCTGGGAAAGGGGAGGAACAGGAAAAGGTCAAAGTGTGAGGAGCAGGATTTAAAACAGTGGATTCTCCTTTAAAATTTCACTTTTCTACTCCCCATCCCCTGAGCTTCTGCGAAACAGAAGGAGGAGGAGGAGGAAAAGGGGAAGGCGTGGCCCTGATTGGAGCAGGGGTAGGATCTAAAACAATGGAGCGATAACAAGATTCCCCTTAAAAATCTTGTTATTCCAGAGAGAAGGAAGAGAGATACAACAAGGAGCTGATCCCAGCTTGAACTGGAAATGTGGAGATGCCAAGGGCACTCCAGTGCCAGAATTTTCAATTTAAACTGCAAGACATCAATAACATTTTCCTGAATAAAAAGAATCAAGAAGAGGGCTGGGGCTTGGGGAAACCCCTCTGGAAACTTGCCCAGATCCCTCTGGCCCTCTTCCCAAACTGCTTTGCTTAGAGCAAGGAAAGGATCGGGGCATAAACAGCAAGGAAAGGGAGATTTTTGGGGTGTCCTTACCCAGGGCCATAAGGGTCTCGTAGCTCTCGTGCATCACGTCGAGGTACAGAGCCTTCTGCCGCGGGTCCAGCAGCACCCACGGCTCCATGCCAGGAGGAGGCACCGGGACAATGCGGGTTCCTCCTCCGGGGCTCCCCAAAATCCCCTGCAGGGAGGAGAAATCCCCTGAAATCAAGGATTTCCCACACACACAATCCTGCTCGAGATTCGATGCTTTTCCTGTGGTCACCTCGAGGAATATCGGGTTTTCACCGCCCCTCCACCCAGGACTAATCCTGAGTGTCCCCACAGGAGGGCCCCTGCTTTGCCCCCCGCCCTTCTGGCAGACCCCATCCCACAACAGCCTCTGCCTGCCTGCTCCCCACGGCCCCGGGACCAGCGATGGGGCTGGGGCCGCATCCCGGGAGGATCCTCCTCCCACAGCATCCTCATCCCAGAGCATCCTCATCCCACAGCATCGTCATCCCACAGAATCCTCATCCCTCTCCATCCTTCCTCTGCCCAAAGGCGCTGCTGCTGGGGTCATCCCCGCTCTGCGAGCCGAGCCCCGTCCTCGCTCCCCTTCGGCGCCGGTACCTGCGGCCCCGGTACCGGTACCTGCGGCCCCGCTCCCCTTTGCCCCGGTACCTGCGGCCCCGTCCCGCTCCTTTGGCCCCGGTACCTGTACCCGTCCCCGCTCCCCTTTGTCCCCGGTACCTGCGGCCCTTGCCCCCGGCTCGCCCTTTGTGCCCGGTACCTGCGGCCCTGTCCCCGCTCCCTTTGCCCCCGGTACCTGCGGCCCCGTCCCCGCTCCCTTTGGCCCCGGTACCGGTACCTGCGGCCCCGCTCCCCTTTGTCCCCGGTACCTGCGGCCCCGTCCCCGCTCCCTTTGGCCCCGGTACCGGTACCTGCGGCCCCGCTCCCCTTTGTCCCCGGTACCTGCGGCCCCGCTCCCCGCTTTGTCCCCGGTACCTGCGGCCCCGTCCCCGCTCCCTTTGGCCCCGGTACCTGCGGCCCCGCTCCCCTTTGTGCCCGGTACCTGCGGCCCCGTCCCCGCTCCCTTTGGCCCCGGTACCGGTACCTCGGTCCGGCTCTGCCTCCCCCGGTTTTTCCCCGGTTTTTCCGCGGGCAGCGGGCGATGCCCGGACACCGGAGCCTCCCCGCAGGACACAATGGAGGCGGTGGCGAGCTGCGCTCCGCTCCGGAAGCCCGAGCCGGTATCCGGCAGAGGAAGGAGAGGCCGAGAAGCAGCTCCGGTTCCCGGAGCCCTCTAGAGGAACGGCAGCCCCGGCTGAGCCTCCGCAGACCCTCCGGAACCCCGCCTTGTCCCCTCTCCGGGACCCGCAGGGTTCGGGGATTGGGACAGTGGGCATGGATAGATGGATATGTTGGATTGTTCGATTTGTCCAGTTAATTAAAACAACCAGGTTAAATTTAGCAGCAATTTAATGATTATTATTATTATTATTATTATTATTATTATTATTATATCTATAATCTATATTCTATAATCTATTATACATTATATTATATATATTATATATTATATATTATATTATATATATTATATATTATATATTATATATTATATATTATATATTATATATTATATATTATATATTATATATTATATATTATATATTATATATTATATATTATATATTATATATATATAAAATATATTATATATATTATACATAATATAGTCTATTAATGTAAATTATAATAAGTATGGGATGATCTTAATGGAGCTTCCAGTGTTTGAAGGGAGTGGATGTGACAGGGACAATTTTTAAATCAGGTATAAGAAAAGAAAAAAAAAAAAGATAGAAAATTATATTTTAAAAATGAGTTTTTAGGAAAAATGTGTGGCAGAAGTGGGAGAGAGAACCCAAATTTCCTCAGCCTGGGAGAGTCTCTGTGGCCTCCTCTGAATTTCCTCCATCAGCTCCATATCCTTGCCATGAGGAGAACCCCAATTTTGGGCAGTTTCATCCAAGAAACGCCTCCCTGGTGCATTAATTTCTTAATTATCCCCCCAATCCCAAAAGTTTTGTCTTGGAGTCACACGAGTTCATGCAAAGGTGTGTCCTGGGAATCCTCTGGGCAAGCAGGAAGTGAAGGACAAGAAAATGCTTTGAAAGGGCATCTTTCCTCAGCAGGCCCTGCCCACAGCTCCCCAAGCTGTGCCTGCCGGCCCAGAGACTCATTACAGCTAATTACCTCGTTAATAAACCCTTCCCTGTGCTTTCCATGCGCTGCCGTTTTCCATCTCTGCAGGAAGCGCTGCCAGGGGGACACTCCATCAATAATCCCATTCCAGCATGTGCATGATGTCCCACACCACACGTGGAATGGAATCCTGCTTTCCCCCCACTCCTTCCATTCAGAAAAGTCAATTTTAGAAAAGAAAACAGCAATTTGGAAAGAAATCGCCATCCCTGCTTCCACCCTCTGGCTCCCTGCCTCGTGATGCAACCGGTGCCAGGAGGAAATTCACCTTCCTGTAAACCCAGGGAATCAACAGATGGGAACAGGAAGATGGGAGGGACAACTTTTGCAACTGGTGGATTGCTGATGCCCAGAAAATAAATCCCCATCATTGAGGCTGATCCCAAAACAACCCGTTGGGGCACGCATTAATCCAGGTCTTGTCAGGGGAATGTGAAACCTGCTCAGGGCAGCGTGAGCTGCCCTCACTCCAAACCCTCTGCTGCTCTGGCAGCGTGTGTCCCTGCCAGAGCCACTGAGCAATTCCCAAATCCCCCAGGATTTGCTATTCCAGGTGGAGAAAATAGGTGGTTTTGGAAGTTCACCCCTGTGGGGTGTCAACCAGCGAACCACAAATCATGAAACATAAAACCACACCCAAACCAAGGGGTATTTAAAAAAAAAAAATTAATATTTTTACCTTTTCCCAATCCAACTGGTGGATTTCCTTAAATGGAGACATGCTCCAAGACAAAAACAAAACAAAAACAAAACGAAAGAAAAATAAAACTAACAAACAAATAAACAAACAAAAAAAACAACAAAAAAAACCCCAAACAAACAAACAAAAAAACAAAAACAAAACCCAAGAAAAACCTTCAGTGCTTCAGTTTTTCTTAAAAAGGAACTTTCCAAGGGTGTTTGTCACCCAGTTTTAACCAGGACAGCACAGTGACACCCGTCTGGACGGGGTCATCCCCCCCATTCAGAACCACGAAGGGCCCCAAAAATCCCCTGTGATTCATGGGGTTGCATCACTGCGTTGTGAAACTCCCTGGATCCGACCACATCTGGTCTCTGAGGGTCTGAGGGACTGGGACACGGCCACTGGATGGACCCAGAGGGGAGCCAGCAGTTCCACAGGGCCGCCAGGTAAAACTGCAACCACACTGAAACTTACTCAAACTGTGGCCACTGCCCTGACTCACAGGGGCCAGGCTGCACTCTGTGGTTTTAATTAAATTTAAATTTAATTTAAAATTTTAATCTTCTGTGTCCATTGCATTTAATGTAATTTTTTCCACTAAATTGTAACTATGACTCGAAATCTCTCACAAGGTATTTGTGTGAGATTAATTCCCCCCGCTGGTTTTTTACCCCCAAACCAGCACAACCAGGTATTGGGAATCCTGCAGGAACCACAAAAACACCCCCACACTCCACCAAAAAGCAAAATTCTGGGCAAATCCCACATGAGGAAACCCCTTGGGCACAGCACTACAAACCCCAGTTTCTGTGTCACAGCTGCAGCTGAACCAGGAGATCCCATGAATGCAATCCACAAAGACTCTGGCATGAATCTCCAAAATTCCACCTAAGTTTTGTCAGACTGGATGTTCCTCCATGCCGAGGTATTTTATAATCACAATTAGTGAAACCTCTCAGTTTTGTGGGGATTGAACTGGGGAGAGCTCTGAGCAGGAAACTCGAGCTCGGTCCAAGAATGAAGAGATGATTCCTCAGATGGGTCAATGGTGCTCTCCATTCTGGAAAAATGCTGGTCCCATTTATAGAAAAATACCCAGTTTTTGTCATTTCAGTGGAGTTCTGGATGATCTTTAAGGTCTCCTTCCCACCCAAACAATTCTTCATCCCCTCCATTCTAATGGAGACAAGATCAAGCCAAAACTGCCAACACCCAAGAGCATCCAGCGGATGAATTTTCCCAGGAAATGCTCATTTTCATCCCTGAAATTGTATTTTGGATGCCAGCTCAAGGTCTCCATGGGGTTCAGAAGGATCCCTGGGATGGTTATTGAGATTTCAGCGGCCTTTGTGCAATACCAGGAAAAAGCCCAAACTCGATTGCTCCTTTCTGGGAACCTGCAGCCTCTGGTGGAGCAGGGTGTGGTCACCGTGCTGGAGTAAACGTGGAACATCCACATGCAGTGGACTCCACTCCAGTGAGTAAAGGAGAAAAAAAACAAACTGCAGAGGAGCTGACAGCGCCCAATTGCTGGTTCCCCTTCTAGTGACAAATCCCTTCCGGGTTGCACTGATTGGTAGGGGATTTTTTTTTTTTTTTTTTTTTTTAAGCATCAGGTTCTTTTTTTTTTTTTTTTTTTTTTTTTTTTTTTCCCTAAGCCAGGGTATAAAATGAATTCCAGTCTCAGCAGAGGATTCATCTTCCTCCTGGAGCGATGGCTGGGGCTGGTGAGTGACTCGTCCCCGCGATCCTGAGCTCCCCGTGGGTTTTTTCTTTCCCCTTTGGGGTCTGGGTTTGGTGTTTTGGTTCCACAAACCTCCCTTGGTCACCTGGAGCTCTGGGCACTGTGGGATGGTCCTGGTTTTCCAGGGAACACAGGCACGAGCCTGGAGCCTCTGAGGGCATCCCGAGGATGCCTCCATGCTCCAGCGGTGTTTTCTCCCCAAAAAACACCTGGGGGAAGGTGGAGACACAGGAGCTGCTTCCAGGGTTTGTGCTCTGATCTCCCAAACGGGCCAAAGGTTCTTTCCCGATCCAGCCGTGGTGCTTCTGTGATCAATCCAAGCTCATCCCACTGCTGAGAGCACCACTGGAGCAGATTCTTCCCAAATTTTTGTTCCGCTCATGGCTGGTGCCCAGATCAGCTCCAGGGGCTGTGGAAACCCCTGGCTCAGGGGTTGGGTGAGAAAGGCTCCGAGGCTCATCCCTGGCAGACCCAGATACAAACCCCACAATTCCCAGGGATTTTCCAGCAGTGAGAATTACCCAAAAGCTTTTTTTTTGTTTTTTCCTGGAAGAAAATTGACAGCACTCATGAGAAGGAAAAGGAAATGAAAGTTGCTCTTTAGTCATCTTGAAAAACAGAAACCAAAACTAGCAAAATCTCCAGGGGGAGTGGGTGTGGGACGGGACAGAGGGTGGTTCTCAGCCCAAATTTTCTTTCACTGTGAAAATGTTAAATAACATTGTGTCTGTTCTGGTGGAAATGGTAATTTTGGGTCTGTTTGCTGCTCCCTGAGGGCATCTCAAAGACACAATAATTTTAAAGGAGAGGATTTTAAATTGAGAGGTATTTTTAGAAGGGGGGATTTTACAGGAGGAAATTTTAGAGGAGTGAATTTTAAAGGGGAGTAAAAATCTCTTCTCTAAAATTAAGTAGAAAAATTTTAATTCAGGAGTTTTAAAGAAGATGAATCCCATCTCTCTTCATCCCTCTAATTTGTCCATCTTTCTGTGAAATTTTATCTCTGTTTCTCCTGTCCATGCAAGTCAGATCCATCTGCCCAATCCTCTCTTTTCCCTCCACCCTTCACGTAAAAACTCCCCGAATTACCCAGGCGTGGGGAAGGTCGCTGGGGACAACGAGGTTCCTTGATTCTTTGCACATGAGTGACACTAATTACTGTCCTTGGAAGCTTTGGAGCTTATTCTAAGGAGGTCAAAGTCATTTTGGGAACTCACCACAGCAGCTGTACAAGCAGAACGTGGAGAACTAAAAAATCATCTGGGGGTTGGTTTCTCTTAAAAAATGAGAATCACCATCGCTGACATCACTTGTCACCCTCCATGCTGGACCTGCTGCTGCCAAGGATTTCACAACCACCCCAGTTCCTCTTTTTAGCTCTGGGATATCGAGATCCTTGGAGCCAGGAATGACTTTGAGTGCCAACACCACCTCATTCTCTTCTCTTCTCTTCTCTTCTCTTCTCTTCTCTTCTCTTCTCTTCTCTTCTCTTCTCTTCTCTTCTCTTCTCTTCTCTTCTCTTCTCTTCTCTTCTCTTCTCTTCTCTTCTTCCCTCCCCAGTCCTCCTCCAACTCCTGCTGCTGGCAGGGGGTGGAAGAGGGTGAGGCCAGGAACTTTTAACATTTTTAACTAACATTACCAACACCTAGGACCATTGATGGCAGCACACAACTCTAACCGTTTCCTCAGGAGCAGCATTTATCCATCACACCTTCTCTTCTCTCCTTCCCTCCCCAGTCCTCCTCCAGCTGCTGCTGCTGGCGGGTGTCCTGAGCGCCAAGCGCTTCCCGTGCTTCCCTGAGTACTGTCTGCGGGACCCGGACTACGAGGAGCTGCTGGGGCTGGCGCGGGCCGGGCTGGAGCCCGCGGCGCGCCCCGCGCGGGTGGCGGTGGTGGGCGCGGGCATCGCGGGGCTGACGGCGGCCAAGCTGCTCCGGGACGCCGGGCACGAGGTGGGGCGTTGGGAAGGGGGAATCTGAACAGACCCCACGGCCTGTATCCACAGCGGGGGCTCCGCGCGGCGCTGCCCGGCTCCGTGCCCCTCCTCTGAAAATCGTCCGGGCTGCTGAGGGAAAGGGAAATGCAGCGGGTCAGGGTGAAAAACACGGGTCACTCTTTTGGGAGAGTTAAAAGGTTTAATAAAAAGACAACAGGAGACAAACATAAAGCAAAAGGTTCAAACGGGTGCCTGGCATGCTGCCAGGAGCACACCGCTGCTTCGGGAACACCCCTTTAAATACGATTTACAATCCATCCATTTGTTACATATTCACAGACCTTCTTGCACAGTCAATTCCTTTTGGGAACTGTTCAGCATGGCTACTCCTTGGGTCTGCCTTTTTAGAGCATGCATGTTTCTTATTTTCTTATTTTCTTATTTTCTTATTTTCTTATTTTCTTATTTTCTTATTTTATTATTTTATTATTTTATTATTTTATTATTTTTATTATTTTAAATTATTTTTATTATTTTATTTTATTTATTTTATTATTTTATTAATGTATTAATTTATTATTATTATATTTTTTATTATTTTTATTATTTTTTTTATTATTTTATTATTTTATTTCTTCTTGGCTTGTGGTTTTATTTTTCCTTTTATCGCTTATAATTTGGGTGGTGGTCCAGGCCTTTTGCAGCTGGTTGAGTGTTGATAATTGTGGTGTCAGCTGCAGGGTCCCTGTTCACGGGCTGTTATCCTGACTAGGCAGGTAGTTTAAGCACACTCTCTCTAAAAAACTCATGTCTAACTTTTACTATTAACAAAGACTATATCCATATAGAAATGCTATTTTAACATACATATAGCATTTATCCCTTGCAAAGAGCCAACAACATGTCATGCATTTATAACAGTCAGGCACAGTGGTGGAAGAAGGAAGGGAAGGAGTTTTTCTCCAATAATTTCCTCTGACACCGGCTCCTGCAAATCAAACGAGCTCTTTGCGTTCTGTCTCCAGAAATTCCAGGGGTTTCCAAACCACCCCAAGGCACCTGTGAGTCCCAAAGAGGGTTCCCAAGGCATGGAGGGACAGACTGGTGCTGCTTTCAAAGCCCTGATTGATCCTGACCCACCACGAGAACCTTCTCACCTGAGCTGGAGCTGGGAAATGAGAAACTGCCCCACAGGCAGAGAAGGGTTTGGATGCACAGGAGCTTCATTTGTCAGCTGGAGGGAGCTGTCCCACCCTCTGGATCTTGTTTTGGGGGTGCTTCCTTTCAAAAAAAGCCATTTCCCAAACACTTCCCATCTCCACCCGTTTTTTTTTAGGTCACCATTCTGGAAAGGAGCAGCCGGGTCGGGGGGCGGATCCAGACGCACCGGCCCAAGGGACAGGACTGGTACGTGGAGCTGGGGCCCATGCGCCTGCCAGGCAAGCACAGGTGAGCCCTGGGCAGGTGAGGGACCAGCTGTCCTGCTGGGAAGGACAGGTGGCTGCCAATAAAGGCAGGAGCTGCTCTTTGAAATGGAGAGTGTAAACCCCTTCCCTCCAAATTATTATAAATTTGAAATTAAGGGGCTCTCAGGCAAAGAGATGGGAATTAGGAATAACAGTTCTTTACTGGGAAAATTAAAATAGAAATGCAGTATTACAAAAACAATCCCAAACCCTGCCAGAGTCAGAATCCAAGCTGACACCCGTCAGTCAGTCAGGGTGTTGGCACAGTCCCATTCCATGGTGGCTGCATCCTCCTGCAGTGGCAGATGTGGTTCAGCTGGAGCAGTGCTCCTGGAGAAGGTGCAGCCTTCCTCCAAAAGTCCAGGGATGATGTAAAATGGTCTGGCTTCTCCTCTGGAATCTGGATTTGGTGTTCCAAATGTCAGTTTTTATCTGGGTAGGAAAGGCTTGGCTCCTCCCCTGGCTGGAGCATCTCCCATGGGATGATGGAATTTTATCAGCCATGCCCTGGGACTCACTGGCCATGAACAGGAGATCTCTCCTGGAGGGAGGATGGGCTGTGGAAAGATAAAGATGATTGCCCCAGCTGGTTTAAAGCTGGCCCATGAGCAGATAGTGTGTGCCAGGAGATCCGGAATCACTGCCCCACCCGGATTTAACAGCTGGTGACAGAACAGCAGTTACCAGAACACCTGGTTTAGCTGGTGACAGAACACACATTTCTGGCCACATCAACCCAACACAGCAGGTTTGGGGATTGAACCATCCCCCGGGTTCGGCATCCCCGCCAAGGGGACGGAGCTCGGTGGCAGCGCCAGGGGCTGGGGCTGGCTCGTGGCCCCACCACCCACCCTCTGCCCAGGCTCGTCCGCGAGTTCATCCGCCAGTTCCAGCTGGGGCTGAACCCCTTCATCCAGAGCGACAACAACACCTGGTACTTCCTGAGGGGCGCCCGGGTGCGGGCCGGGGAGGTGGCCAGGAACCCCGACATCCTGAATTACACGGTGAGGCCGGCGGAGAGGGGCAAGAGCGCCGTGCAGCTCTACCGGGAGGTGCTGGACAAGGTACGAGCATCTCCCGCTGTGTCCTCACCTGAGCCACGAGACCTGGCCTGAACCAGGGAACTCAGCCCTAAATTGGGGAACTCAGCCCTAAAATGGGGAGCTCAGCCCTAAACCGGGTAAGAGCAGGGTCCTTTTGGAGGGAAAAGCAGAGACAAGGACAGGTGGGGTAAAACCCCTCTTTGTCCCCAAGAAATCCTCTGAGAGGAGTCCACCAGGACTTGGATGAGCAGAAAATTCCACATCAAGCCACAGCTGCCCGAAATTTGACGTCCAGAAGCTCCAGGGGTTACCAGACGCTGAAATCCTGAGGGAATTTTGGGCAGCACTTTGGGAAATGGATCTTTTTCCAGTGAAAATATCGATGTTTCTTCTCCAGGCTTTTAAGAAGTTCCAGACCACTGATTGCAAGAAGTATCTGGCTCAACACGACTCCTTCTCCACCAAGGTAATGGGCTGGGGCTCGAGGGCAAATTTAATCCCAGCTTTTGATAATTAACCTGCTCTCCCTGCTTGGAGAAGGGATTGTCTGTGTCACTCTAATCCCGTCCTTTGTCACCTTTGGGATGCTTTTCCCTTGTAAATGATCCCTTCTACCTAAAAAATGCTGAGGAAGGGGCCAGCACAGCTCCTGGCTGAGGTGATGACCTCAGGCTGTGTCTCCCTCTGGGATCTCCAGGAATATTTGATCAAGGTGGGGGGGCTGAGCCGAGGAGCTGTGGACATGATC
>JAREIS010000581.1:62500-114442 GCA_030060385.1 Muscicapa striata striata
TGCTCTCGGCGTCGTAGAAGGACACCTCCTGTCCCTCGATGTCCAGGCAGACGCGCACGCGGCCCAGCCGGCGCCCGGGGCTCAGCGGCGTGCGCTGCGGCGACGTCACGGCCCAGTAGCGGCCCCCGTTCTGCTGCAGGGCCCAGATGCCCTCCTCGGGCGAGAAGGGCGTCAGCCCCTTCCTGCGCACCGACTCGCGCGCCACACCGAAGGCCCAGCCGTCCGCCGCGCCCACCTCCACCTCCCAGTGGTGCCGGCCCGAGCTGAAGCCGGCGCTGGCCAGCACCCGCGAGTTGGTGTCGAAGCGCTTGGGGTGCTCGGGCAGCTCCTGCTTCCTGCAGCCCATCCGCACGCTCTTGAGGTCGGCAGACAGGATCAGCAGCGGGTTGGCGGAGTCGGGGTCCAGCGTCAGCTCCTCTGGGGGGACACAGAGCGGGGCTGAGCCGTGGAAAACCAAATTTGGCATGAGGGGTTATGGATCTATGCGCCAGACCAAATTTGGCATGGAGGGTTATAGATTTATGCACCAAACCAAATTTATCATGGGGGGTTATGGATTTATACACCAAACCAAATTTATCATGGGGGTTATAGATGTATGCTCCAGACCAAATTTATCATGGGAGGTTATAGATTTATGCGCCAACCAAATTTATTGTGGGGGTTACCCATTTCTGGGCCAAACCAAATCTGTGGTGGTTATTGATTTCCAGGCCAAACCCAATTTAAAGTGTTCTGGGCCAAACCCAATTTACTGTGGAGTTATCAATTTCTGGGCCAAATCCAATATACAGTGGGGTTATAGATTTCTGGGCCAAACCAAATCTATAGTGTGGTTATCAATTTCTGGGCCAAACCCAATTTACAGTGGGGGTTATTGATTTCTGGGCCAAACCCAGTTTTTGGTGGGGGTTGTCGGTTCCTGGGCCAGACTGGACCTCAATAATCCCAGCCCAATCCCCATAACCTCGTTATGGGGCAGCTCATGCTGCTCCTGGTGACAAATGGGGTGACAACGCCACGAGGTCACCAGGAGCAAGGGAAACCACAGAGGCACGTGCAGATAATTCACAGTCACCAGCAGCAAAAAGGGGGCTTAGATCAAGGACGCTTTTTCCCACATAAATTGATTTTTTTTTTAATCTCCGTTTCTGGCTCACCCGCACACCCCTGGCATCACAAACCGCAGAGTTTTGGTCCCCAAACCACCCCAAAGGCACCCAAATCCTTGGTCTAAGCCACGACCTGAGGGCATCTTCCCACCTGGGGCAGCCCAAACCGAACATGCAGCTGCAGCCTGGGTCCTACAGGTTTGGGGTTTTTTTCCCCTTTCCCAACTCAGGCTCAGAGGAAGCAACGAGTGACCTCAAATTGTGGTTGTAGTCAGCAAAGTCACCACGAACCCGCTTTGGGGGGAGCCTAAACCAGGGCCTCAGCAGCTGAAACACAGCTCCAAAATCCACAGATCTAGGGCAGGAACGCCATAAAAACTTCCCAAACTTCCCCCTGGGGGTCACTCCTTGTGTTCTCTGCCAAATTCGGGCATTTCCAGGGCTGCTGGTGCTGAGCAGAATCCTTGGAAAACGTCCAGTCTCCTTTGAGACTCCCCCCGTGCATGGCTTTAAAAGCAAAAAATGAGGGTTTTTTTCTCCTAAAAACTCTGCTCTGGGCACCTTCACACCCAGGGGGTGCAGCTGGGCCAGGTTTTAATCTCAGGTTGAGACCAGAGATTAAATTAAATCAGAATTCCTGCAGAGCTCGTTCCCAGGGGCTCGTCCAGTGTGGAGTTGTGGGCTGGGTTTGCCCCCCAGATTCCTGACCTCTCCCGTGAAAAGGAGTTAAATTCTTAATTAACTTAAACAACAATTTGGATTCTTCTGGGAATTAATTTAAATTCTTAAATAACTTTAGGAATTAGACAAATTCTGTTGGGATTGAATGCAAATTCTTAAATAATTTAAGGAATTAACCAAATTCTGCTGGGATTTTAATTTAAATTCTTAAATAACTTAAGGAATTAACCAAATTCTGCTGAGATTTTAATTTAAATTCTTAAATAACTTAAAGAATTAACCAAATTCCGCTGGGGTTTAACCCCTCTGACTCCCTGGATGCCGGAGCTCACACCCTCCGTCACAATTCCCTGGTGGAAACAGGAGCCCAGCAGAGCAAATTTGGGGGCCCAGGAGCCGTCTGTGGCTCAGGATGAGATTTTGGGCTCAGATCTGAGGGTTTGTTAGGTGCAAACAGGCAGAGAGGACCTGGCTGAGCTGTCAGATCCCGGCGTCAGTTACAAAAATCAGCTTTGGGCTCTGGAGCTGAGCAGGCTGGATCTGGAAATCACCGAGAGAGAAGAAATTAAAAAAAAAAAAAAAAAAAAAAAAAATCTAGAGTGTCTTTTCCTTTTCCTTTTTCTTTTCTTTTTTTTTTTTTCTTCCTTTTTGTCCCCCTCTCTTATCTTTGCAAAATACAACCACAATTTCCAGTCTTTGCTCTGGGCACTGTGTCGGAAATGTTTTTACCTTTTTCACCTCGTCCCAGCTCGTCCTGCAGGTGCTCTGAAAAGGAGAGACAGGGACATGAGTGGTGACACCCCGAGAGACACAACAGAGGCCCCAAGTCTCCCAAAATATCGGCCAGAGCTGGGGATGGAGCAGCACGACGAGGGAATCCCTGTTAAATGTGTTTAATTTTCATTGAAAACGCCCTTTGGGCGTGAGGAACACACAGGATTTATTTAAACCACATTTATCACGCCCTGCCACATCTCAGCCTCAGGAATCTCAAGCCTTGAACAATCCTTTGAGACAATTCTTGCCCCAGGGTGCCATTCCCATTTAGAATTTTTTTTTTTTTTTTCTTTTCTAGAGCTGCTCTTTTCGGTGCATTTTGCCTTTCCAGCTCTCTCAGCACCATCTCGTGGTTTCCTGCTCTGCTGCAAACCCAGGGCTTGGCAACCTCAGCATGAAACTCCTTGAAATTAAAGGTTTTACTGCACCAGAATTAATCCAGGAAAGGCCGGGAAAAGGATTATTTTTAAACCTTCCCCACCCACCTCGGAATTTCTTCAGGACCTTCTCGAGGACGACGGTTTTGAGGGAGAAGTTGCAGACGTGCACCTTCATGTCGGTGCAGACGGGGACGGGCTTGTGGCACTTCACATCATCGCTCCTGCCGAGGGAAAAGGGAAAAAAACCAGGGAATTGCTGATATTCCCCTGCCGAGGGAAAAGGAAAAAAACCCAGGGAATTGTTGATATTCCCCTGCCGAAGGAAAAGGGAAAAGGGAAAAGGGAAAAAAAGGGAAAAGGGAAAAGGGAAAAGGGAAAAGGGAAAAGGGAAAAGGGAAAAGGGAAAAGGGAAAAGGGAAAAGGGAAAAAAACCCAGGGAATTGTTGATATTCCCTTGCCGAGGGAAAAGGGAAAAAAACCCAGGGAATTGTTGATATTCCCTTGCCGAGGGAAAAGGGAAAAAAACCCCAGGGAATTGTTGATATTCCCCTGCCGAGGGAAAAGGGAAAAGGAAAAAACCCCAGGGAATTGTTGATATTCCCCCATTTCCACCCCCTTTGCCACCCCTGCTCCTGCCCCGTTCCCCCCGGATGATCCGGCTGAGATTCCCCCCTCCTCGCGGTGAGGAAAATCAGGATTTGAGGTGGATTTTGCGGCTCCTCCGGGCTGATATTTTTGGGTTAACCGCCCCCCCCCCCGCCCCGGCAGCAGCCCCAGTGTCATTTTGGGGGTTGGTGGTGCCTGAAGTGCAGTGCTGGGCGCTCTGAGTGTGAAATTTGGGGGTTCAGGTCTCACTTGACCCTTGAAGGAACTGGTAGGGGAAAGACACTGAAATTGGGGTTTCCAAGGAGCCGGAGGAGCCCCGGGGCTGGCGGAGGGCGGGAGGCGAATTCCATCGCCCCGGGGCTGGGCTGGGCCCCCCGAGCTCCGCCGGGGCGGGAGGAAAGCGGCAGAGCAGAGTTCCGCACCTGCCGATGGCGCCGGCCACGTCCTGGAAGGGAAAAGGAGAGAGCGGGAGTGAAACCAGTGCCTGTGCCCTGCGCCCGCAGACATTCCTGCCTTCCAGAACGGTCTGCGGCCCGGCCGGGGGTGCGGCCCAGGTGTGGATCCATCCCAGGTGTGGATCCATCCCTCAGGTGTGGATCCATCCCATTTTCATCCCGGCTGTGGATCCATCCCTCAGGTGTGGATCCATCCCGGGTGTGGATCCCAGCCCCAGGTGTTAGATCCCAGTCTCAGGTGTTTAATCCCAGTCTCAGGGTTTAATCCCAGTCTCAGGTGTCCATCCCACCCTCAGGTGTCCATCCCAGCCCCAGGAGCTGCCGTTCCCACCAAACCCCACCCGCTCCCCGCAGCCCCTCCAGAGGAACCTTCCCCCGAGCTGCTGCTCCTCCACAATCCCGGCCCATGGAATGTGCTGGAAAGCGCCCTCAGAGCCCTCCAGGTGAGCTGGGACCATCCACAGGTAACCTAAACATCTCTCCAGCTCATCTCCCGGTGCTTGGCTGTTGTAGTGAACCCACCCGTGGGCACCTGGCAGCCTCGGGGGTGGTTTTGGGGATCTCTACGGGTTTTTTTCGAGTTTTTCGTTAGTTTGTTTTGGGGATCCCTAGGGGTTTTTTGTTGTCTCTACGGGTTTTCTGGGGTTTCTCTGGGTTCTATGGGATCTCTATGGGTTTTTTTGGGGTTTCTCTCTGTTCTATGGGATTTTTGGGATCCCACTCCTGGGAGGGTCCCGCCGGCCTCACCTGAAGTGTTGGGGGGCGGGAGGTGCCTGGAAAAGCCCCCCTGCCCGAAAACCACCAGCCCTAAAGGGGGCACTGACTCCTGAACCCCCACCAGCCCCAAACCGGGCACTTGGCACCTCTGGCTCCCTGATTCCTGAGCCCCCACACTCGAACCGCCCCCAGAACAGCCCGGGGGGCCTCTCGTGCCCGAGATGGACAAGGAAGTGATTTTTTCCCTGGCGCAGGGTGGGTTCTGGAGGCAATTTAAGGTTCAAATGCGCTCAATAAAATTGCAACACTGCAAACACGCACCGAGCCGAGCCAATGTTTGCCCGTTCCAGTGCCCTTAAAACACATTCCAGAGCCCACACAAAGCCCCCGGGGACTGGAAAAGGACCCTGGAGCCCGCCCAGAGCTCCCGACCTGCTTTTTAATAAAATACCAGCGATTGTTCTGGGGTGCTTCTCGTGGGCACCGGCGCAGAGAGCACGAGGGGTGAGTTCCCACCCACCCACAGCCGGTCCTGAAACCATCTGCAAATATTGACAGCGGCCAGAAGGCAGCCCGGGAGGGAATTTAACCCTGTGCAGGCCTGGGGGAGCCACCAGCGCCATCCGCTCCATTCAATAAATTCAATTCCATTCAATAAATTCCGTCCAAGGGTCACCCATGGCCCCCCTGCCTTTTGGGGTGGGGTAAAGAGCTCTGGGACTTCGGGGTTTGGGGCACCCCCGGGATGTTTTCCCAGCCTGGGAAGGAGAGTTTGGTCTAACTCAGCTCTGAACACCCTGAAATCAAGGGCTTGGGGGTGCTGGAAAAGTCCAGACCAGTTCGTGGAGGGAAAAAAAAATCACTTAAGTAGAAGGGGACACTGTTCCAGGGTGTTCCTCAGCTTGGGGCACTCAGACACCTCCCTGAACCATCAGCTCATTAAAGACAGAATTAAAAAGGACTTTTACTCCCAAAACACCAGGATAAAAAATTACTTTTACCCCAAAACACCAGGATAGAAAAGGACTTTTATCGCCAAACAGCTCTGCAGGACCCATAAGCACCCTGAAAAAGGAGGAACGAGGTTGTGGCTGGGCCCCGACATCTCACCTTGAGGAACTCGAGCGTGGGCTGCTGGATTTTCTCCTCCAGCTCGGTGATGAGCTTGTTGAGGAGCGTGATGTCCTTGGAGAGGTCGGTGATGTTGTCGTTCTGCCTCCTGGCGATGCTCTTCTCCATCTTCTCCAGCTGCCCCAGCAGGATGTGCTCCTGCTCGTGCAGGAACTGCCGCAGCCGCTCGAAGTCCGAGAGCAGCTTCTGCCGCTCGCTCTCGATGGTTTTCTGGGGAGGGAACACGGAGAGCTTTTGGGAGAGGGGCCTGGTTTGGGTTTGGTGAGAGCTGAGAACCCCGTGGGGTGGGAGAGCCAAATCCCCGTCCCTCAACCGCTGGTCTTGGGGGGAGGATGGTCTGGGGGAGGAATTGTTAATTGTTTTCGGTGGTCTTGGGTTTTCTTTTTTTTTCCCTTCTGCTGCCACAGGGATGATGAGCTGAGGGAAAGGAAGGAGAGCCTGGAGCCAGCGCTGCTCTCAGATGCTCCAGCACCACCCCCGAGCTCTGCTGGTGGGGCTGGGGCCAGGGGGAAGGAGAAAAGGGAAGGGGAAAACCATTCCCTTCTCTTTTTGGGACACTCCAGACTCCCCCACCACCCCATCCCGGCACGCACCAGCAGCTCCTGGGTTTTCTTATCGTCATTCACTTTGAACTCCAGCAGCTCCTGCCGCTCCTTCCTCAGGAAATCCAAGCGCCCCTGGATTTTCTCCTGGGAACAGAAGAAGAGGATGCTGCTGGTGCGGCTTTTCCCCCCTCGCCGCGTCCCTCCGCCTGCAGGGTTTGCTCTTCTGCCAGGACGGGGAAGGAGGAAAAGGCGGAACGCTCGGGCTCAGCTGCACCCCAAGCACCACCAGAGCCCCTCCCCAAAAAAAGGAACGGGGTCGGGACGTGCCCCGCTCCCCTCCCGGAAGGGGGAACGCGCCCCAAAAACCAGGGGAAGGCGGGACGTGGGGGGCGCGCACCCCCAGAGGACAGGGGAGCTCCCGAGAGGCGCTTTTTGGGAGGGCGGGGAGCAGCGCCAGCTCCTCGGGAGGACCCGGGTGACACCGCGGGGACAAAGCCGGGGAGCGTCCGGGTTGGAGGAGCCTCCGGACGGACGGACAAAGCCGGGAAGCGTCCCCGCGACACGCACGGACACCCGGACACACGGACACACGGGACACACGGACGGACGGACGGACGGACGGACGGACCTTGTACTCCTCGGAAGCCTCGTCCACAGGCACCACGGCGTGCGGGCGGTGCTCGCGGGACCTGTCGCACACCACGCAGATGGCAGCGCGGTCGTCCTTGCAGTAGAGCTTGAGCGCCTCGCGGTGCTTGGGGCACAGCCCGTCCTCCCCGGCGCCCTTGGCCCCGCGCTGCGCGAACTGGCTGATGATCTCGGACATGTTCGCCAGCTGCCGGTTGGGGCGGAAACTCCGCTGCTGGAAAACCTCCCGGCACTGCGGGCACGGGAAATCCATCTCCAGCTCCTTCCAGCTCTTGGCGATGCACGCGCGGCAGAAGTTGTGCCCGCACTCGATGGACACGGGGTCCTTGAAGAACTCCAGGCACACGGAGCAGGTGGCCTCGTCCTGCAGGTTGCCGGGCAGGAACACGGCGGCCATGGCCTCTGTCCTGCGGGCGAGCGGCGCGGTCAGGGGGCCGGAGAGCGCGGCTGGCACCGGCCCCGGGGGCGGCGCCGCTGCCCCGGGCACTCCCCGCCTCCGGTGTCCCTGCGGGAAAGCGGGAGCGCTGCCCTCGGCTCCCGACAAACCCCGGCCCTCCCCGCTTTTTCCTCTCTCCTTCCAGCAGGGAGGTGCGAAGAGGAAAATCGTTTGGGACACGGGGGTGTCGCCGGCTCTGATTTATGGCCGAGCTGGCGCTGGGCGCTTGTGCGGAGCAGCTGCTCCCGGCTCGGGTCCAGGGAACCATCTGAGCCCTCGGTAAGGTCCCTAAACTTCATCTGGGGACTCAGATGACCTGGTTGTGCTCCAGAGCTCATCGGGGGCCATAAAAAGCAACAGGAGAAAGGGAATACACGAGGATGCAAAGCCCTTATCGAGATAGCGGGTGAGTTTCCCGAATCCAAAGAGATCAAGCTGGGGACTGGGGTCCTGCATCTCAAAATAAAATAGCCTCGGTCTTCCAGAAATACTCCGTGCGTGTTTGGAGGTCGTGCGTTAAATGGGAATGATGATTAAAATAAATGTAATTTATTAACGTGGTGGTTTCCACCTGGGACTTCACCAAGTCCTCGCCATGGCAAACTGGGACAGGAGGGAGTGGCGGTGACCGGGCTGCTTCAGGTTAAAACGGGCTGGGAATGTGGCATCCTCCAGAGAGCGATTCGTCTTCTCCTAATGAGAACCTGAAATCGGATCGAGCGATCCGCAGATCCTGATTTCAGCGCCAGCCCCTGCTGATCCAACACCTGAGTCGGGATCCTGGACACATCTGGAGCTGAAGGGGGGATGACAAACCCCGACCCTCGGGGTTCTGCTGGAGGAGCTGATGAGCAAAACCAGTCCTGGAATTGTCCTGCAGGGCATGGCCGCCTCTGGGCGTCTATATCTGCCCCTTCTCATATATTTATACATTTTTATATAAATATATGTATTTTTATATATTTATATATATCTATATATAATTTATATAAAATTTATATAAAATTTATATATTTATATATAATTTGTATATTTGTATATTTATATATTTATATATTTATATATTTATATATTTACATATTTATATATGTCACTCCCTGTGGAAGGGGAAATCCTTCTCTCCTACCTGCCATTTCCTCTGATCTGTGAATAAACACGAAGTGTGTGTTTTTCCTATTCCACACATTTCCCCTCGCGTTTCTGCGGTGAAAGCACTGGAGGTGAATCCGCACCCCAGCCCAGGGATGCAGCCAAGGAAAAGAGCGGGGCCCCCGAGAGAATCCGGGTGGGAAAAGCGGGGAGGAGGAGCTGGGACCCCGCAGGGGACAGAGGGACGAGCGCATCCCGAGCCCTCCCCGCGGCCCCGCGTACCTCGGAGCGGAGCTGTCGGACAGGGACAGGGACAGGGGCGTCCTCCCGAGCCCCCGAGCCGCCCGGGGCTTGCGCGGGGCCCAGCCGGGCCAGCCGCGTGGCCGCGGGGTCCCAGCGGGACGGGGTCCGGCGGAACAAACCGGCGGCGGCCGCGGCTGCCTCGGACATCGCGGCTGCGGCCGCACTCGTCCCCTCTGTCACCGCCGCCGCCCTCCCGTCTCACTTACCATTCCTTCCCCTCCCCCATGGCTGCTGTCCTGGCACCCACCGAGGCCTTCCCTCCTCCTCCTCCTCCTCCTCCTCCTCCTCCTCCTCGTTCCCGGCGCTCGGGCTCGGCTCCTCTCCCCGTGCCAAAGCTCTTTTCCCTGCCCAGCGCCGGGATCGCGTTTCCAGCACCTCCCTCCACCTGTCCCCAAGCCCGGGCCGTGTCCCTGGGGTCTCTTTAACCCTCTCCAGGAACCTTCCCGAGGTTGGGGAAGGAGCAGAGCTTTTCATCCCTCTCTCCCAAAAGGTCAAAAAATTGTTAATCTAGCTGCTCGTTTTGGGGGGAAAAGGGGCAGGAACGTGTCCCGTGGGGCATCTCCCACCTGCCACAGGTAAGGAGAGTTTGGGACACCCAAACCGACAGGAAGAGGGGGAAATAAAAGGAAAAGGCAACCTGAGCCCCTGTCAGATAAATATCGATTGCCTGTAAATATCTAGATCAATAAATCTTCTGGATACAAGCGCCCTTGGCTTCCAGCAGTCCCTGATGCTCCTCTCCCAAAATTCCCAGCCAGGAACTTTCCCCAGGAGGGGAAAAAAAAACCAACCAAAACCCGGGATGCGCCCAGGAGGAAACTCCTTGGCTCGTCCTTGGGGTTTGGGTGTCGGGATCGAGTTCGGGGCCGCCAGGAGTGAAAATGCTGAGGCAGGGAAAGGCGGAGGCGAGCCAGCTCCAGCCGAGCCGAGGGTTTATTTTAGAGCTGGTACTAAACCAAGGCGGGGTTCGGGGGCTCGGGGCTCAGTCCGAGGGCTCCTCGCCCCACTTCTCGTTGCACAGGTCGGTCTCGCAGCAGGCGTAGCGCGAGGTCAGGCGCGACTCCGCGTCCGAGGCGCGCTCCCGGCCGCAGTTGAGCGCGGAGGTGCAGCCCTGCTGGTAGTACAGGGTCACCTTCCCTGCCGGGAAAAATCGGGATTGGGGCTCTGGGGAAAAGCCGAGCTCTGGAACACACCCCCCAAAGCTTGGTTTAACTGAGAGACACAGAAAATCAGGGGATGCGCCCCGAGGGAGAGAGAGTCTCCTCTTGGATTAAAAACGACTTTTGGAAACTTTTTTGGGAGCTCCGTAGAGCTCGACCCCTCCCTCACCCTTTCCCTGCAGCTCCCTCCCTCATCCGCGGGGGGAATTTGGTTCTTCCCGAGGGAAAGGGAGGATGAGGAGGGTGAGGAAGGCCGGGCGGGCTCACCCAGGCTGGCTTTGATGAGCGCGCACTTCTCGCGGCGCTCGCAGCTGCTGGTGTTGGCGCCCTGCAGGCAGCCCAGCAGCGGAATCTTGTACCTGCAGACGTGGCATCGCAGGGCCTGGGCTGCGGCAGGGGAGGGAAAAAAAAAAATAATTAATTAAATTGAAAATTATTTGAATTATCATTATAAAAATTATTTAAAATTAATTAAGTAATTAAATTGAAAATTATTTTAAATTATTATTATAAAAACATTTAAAATTATTTAATTTATTAAATTAAAACATATTTTAAATTATTATTATTAAAATTATTATAAAATTAATTAATTAAATTAAAATTATTTACAATTATTATTATAAATTATTTTAATTAATTAATTAATTGATTAAAATTATTAAAGATTATTATTGTAAAAATATTTTAAATTAATTAATTAATTAATATTTTAAATTATTAGTATACAATTTTTAAATTATTTAATTAAATTAAAGATTATTAAAATTATTATTATAAAAATGATTTTAAATTTAATTAATTAAAATTATTTTAAAATATTATTATAAAAATTATTATTTAATTAATTAAATTTAAAATTATTCAAAATTATTATTATAAAAATAATTTTAAAATTAATTAATTAATTAAAAAATTAATTAAGGAATTAATTCTGGGCAGAGCCGGGAGAATCCTGCCCCGGGCTCTGCGATGGCACCGGCGCTGCTAAACCCGGGTTATTGATTGATTGGTTGGTTGATTGATTGATTCCCCGCTCACCGAGCCCGGCGCACAGGACGAGGCTCAGCCCCAGCAGCAGCAGCTTCATTCTGGATTTTCTGCGGTTCCCAGCCCGGCTCAGAGCGCCCTGGAAGGAGAGAGGATGAGGAATTCATCCCTGGGATGAGTCGCCTCAGTGGGGAAAAAAAAAACCAAAACAAAACAGGAATTAATCTCTGGGATGAGTTCGCTCAGTGGGGAAAAAAAACCAAACAGGAGTTCATCCCTGGGATGAATCCCCTCAGTGGGGAGAAAAAAAAAAACAGGAATTCATCCCTGGGATGAATCCCCTTAGTGGGAAAAAAAAAAAAAAAAACAAAACAGGAATTCATCCCTGGGATGAATCCCGTCAGTGCTCAGGGGGGGAAAAAAAAAAACCGAGGGCAAAACTCTCCCGCTTCTTTTGGTTTGCGCGTTTTTGGGGCAGAAGGAGCAGGAAAAGCTCGGTTTGCCTGGTGAGAAAATACCTAAAAACTGAAATTTGGGAAATTCTGGAGGATTTAGTGGTCTCAGGGCGGGAGCGTCCCATGGGAATGGAATGATCGAATGGGGATAAAAGGAAATTTATTGCCGAGGTGCGGAGAGGCAGCGGCGCAAGTGAGGCAAATAAAAGTGAAAAAAAGATCAGATTTCGGTGGAAAAAGGGATAAAAGAACTGCATACCGCCCAACGTGGGGCTCGAACCCACGACCCTGAGATTAAGAGTCTCATGCTCTACCGACTGAGCTAGCCGGGCTGCTGGGGCCGGCTTTTTTCCACTTTATTTTTACTAAAAATAAATTTCTTTCAGTTTTTTTTTTTGTTTGTTTGTTTTTTTTAAGAATGTTTAATTATCAAAAAATTAAACCGGTTTCTTTTTTATAAAATATAAAAACAGGAGCAAAAACCCCCAAAATCCCCCAAAATAAAAAAATCCTAAAATCCCTGAAAATACCCCCAAATAAAAAAATCCCCCAAAAATCCCCCAAATCCCCCAAAAATAAAAAAATTCTCAAAAAAATCCCCCTAAATTTAAAAAAAAATCCTAAAAAATCCTCCCAAAAATCCCCCCAAAATCCTCCCAAAACATCCAAAAAATCTCCCCAAGATCCCGAAAAATCCCCAAAAATCCCCCTGAAATCCCTCCAAAATCCCTCCCAAAAAAAATCCCCCACCCAAATCCCCAAAATTCCCTGAAATTCCTCAAAAATCCCCCATATTCCCCAAAATGCAAAAAAATCCCAAAAAAATCCCCCCAGAATCCCCAAATAATCCCAAAAAAAATATTTTAATAAAAAATCCCTAAAAATCCCCCCAAAAAATCCCCAAAAATCCCTCCAAAAAATCCCCCCCAAATCCAAAAAGAATCCCAAAAAATAAAATAAAAAATCCCCAAAAAATCCCCCAAACCCCCCAAATCCCCAAAGCCCCGGCCCCTCACCCAGCCGCGCTCTGCTCCCGGCCCGGCCCGGCCCGAGCTCCCTTTAACCCCGCGCTGCCCTCGGGGCCTGAACGACCCCGGACCCGGGACAATGCGGGGAACAGCTGGGCAAACACCTGGACGGACAGACGGACACAGGAACACCTGGGCAAACACCTGGACTGACAGACGGACAGACAGGCAGACACAGGAACACCTGGGCAAACACCTGGACAGGCTCCTGGAGTGGGAAATTCCTGGGATCGCTCCAAAATCTCCTTTTTGGGGCTCAAATCCTCATTTCCAAGTTTTTGGGTTTATTGCTGCTTTTTGTCTGTTGCTTCGCAGGGGCTTTTAAACTACGAATAAAGGGTAATTATTAAAAAGAGAGAATAATAATGGTAGTTAAAAGTAAAAATAAATTATAATTTTAAAAGGTGTGATAGCTGAGGGAAAATGAATTTCAAAATAGAATAGTGATTTCTGAAAGGAGCAATTGTTCTCACAGAGTGAAAATAGGAAAACCGGGAGGAATAATAATAATAATAATAATAATAATAATAATAATAATAATAATAATAATAATAATAATAATAATAATAATAATTATTATTATTATTATTATTATTATTATTATTATTATTATTATTATTATTATTATTTTAAAAGGAACTATGATTATTACAATTATTACGATTCTAATTATTATATTTTTAAAAGGGACAATAATTTACAAAGTAAAAAGTATTTAGGAGAAGAATAATAATTTCAAAAAGGACTTAAAGAAGAATGAAATAATAAGAAATGGAATAATAACAAGGAATAATAAAAAACAGGGAATGATAAGGGAAGAAAAATAATTTTAAAATAAAATATTTCACAAGACTATAAATATAAATAAAGGAGAAAAAGATGGTATTTGGACAATGAAACGTAAAAAAAGGCTACTCGCCCAACGTGGGGCTCGAACCCACGACCCTGAGATTAAGAGTCTCATGCTCTACCGACTGAGCTAGCCGGGCTGCTGGTGGCTCTCCCCGCCGCTCAGTGGAACCCGGCTTGGTTAAACCCGGATCACCAAAACCCGGATCACCAAAACCCGGCTCAGACCGGGAAATCTGGGAATTTCGGGGGATCAGATCAGCTTCCGCTGAAGTTAAAAACTTTTAAATTCTATTTTTTAAAAATTCATAAAATAAAATAGGATTTTTTTGGCAAAACTACTCTTTCCTGATCGGGAATCGAACCCGGGCCGCGGCGGTGAGAGCGCCGAATCCTAACCACTAGACCACCAGGGAGCTGCTTTTCTAACTTTGTGCCCCAAAACAGAACCTTGACTAAAGATTTTGGGTTGAATTCGGTAGAAAAAAATATTTTGGGTTAAATTTAGTAAAAAAAGGATCAGGGGTGCTTTCTCCCCTTTTTTCACTCCCTAAATTTTTATTATTCCTTTTAAAATTATTATTCTGTTTTTATTATTTCATTCTTCTTTTTAACTAGTAATAAAGGGTAATTATTGAAAAGAGAGAATAATAATTGCAGTTAAAAAGAAAAATAAATAATAATTTAGAAAGGCTGAGGGAAAAATAATAGCTGAGGGAAAAAGAATTTCAAAATTATTTCATGATTTCTGAAAGGAACAACAATTCTCACTGAATAAAAAAAGGGGAACACGGCATAATAAAAATAAAAATAAAAATAAAAATAAAAATAAAAATAAAAATAAAAATAAAAATAAAAATAAAAATAAAAATAAAAATAAAAATAAAAATAAAAATAAATATAAATATAAATATAAATATAAATATAAATATAAATATAAATATAAATATAAATATAAATATAAATAAACAAAAACAAAAAAAATTAAAATTAAAATAAATTAAAATTAAAGCTAAAAAAAAAAAAATGAATAATCTTACAAAGGAACCATTGTGATGACAATTAATACGATTTTAATCATTATATTTTAAGAAGGGACAATAATTCACAAAGTAAAAGGGATCTTGAAGAGGAATAATAATTTTCAAAAAGGACTTTAAGAAGAATGGGAAAATAAAAAATGGGGAGATTTCAGGAAAAATGGGAAAATTTAAAAAAATGGGAAAATTTCTGAAATAATGGGAAAATTTCTGGAAAAATGGGAAAATTAAAAATGGGGAAAATTTCTGGAATAATGGGAAAATAAAAAATGGGAACATTTCTAAAATAATGGGAAAATAAAAAATAGAAAAATAAAAATAAATAAATAGAAAATAAATAAATAAATAAATAAATAAATAAATAAATAAATAAATAGAAAAAAAATCTGGGAAAATTTTAAAACTGGGAAATTTTCTGAAATAATGGGAAATAAAAAGCGGGGAAATTTCTGGAACAATGGGAACACGGAGCCAAAGGCGCCGCTGTCCCGGGTCACGTCCCAGAACAAACAAATCCCTCCAGGAGCACAACTCGGGGTTTGTATTTCCCACCCTTTCCTCTCCGGCTCGGCCGTGGCTGGATGGAAAGGAGAATTATCCCTGCCTGCTAATTGATAATTTGGGGGTTTTATTGTTTTTTAAATTATTTCCCCTCTGGGAAGAAAATGCAAAAAATTATGGATCTTTTTTTAAAAATTTATTTATTTATTTATTTTTATATATGTTTATTTATATATATATTTATATAATGTAATACATATATATATAATATATATTACATATTTATTTATTTATATTATTTTATATTTGTTATATTAATTATTATTTATTATTGTATTATTTATTATTTCATAATTATTATTATTATTATTTATATTTATTATTTATAAAATATTTGTTTAATTATGTTTATGTTTATATTTATATATATAATATATATAATATATATAATATTTAAATATATCTGTTTATGTATATTTTATATGTATTTTTTATATATTTATTATTATTACTATCACTATCACTATTACTATCACTATTATTATTACTATTATTATTGCTATTATTATGATTATATTTAAGCCGGGAGGAAAGCTGCCGCCGCACCCCGGCACCTCAGAACCCCCAAAATAACCCCAAAATTAAACCCCAGACAACGAGCGGGTGGAAAAGGGCGGGAATCCCCCCAAAATGGGCAAAATGTTTCTGCCTGGTTTCGAACCAGGGACCTTTCGCGTGTTAGGCGAACGTGATAACCACTACACTACAGAAACCCGGGTGGTGCACGGAGGAATGAGTTTTGAGCCAAATAACAACAGAAAAGGTTAATTTTCCCTTTTTCTGGCAATGTTATAGTGACAATTAAAAAAAAAGCTAATGTCCCCTTTTTCTGGCAATGTTACTGGGACAATCAACAATAAAAAAAAGTTTATTTTCTCTTTTTATGGCAATGTTATTGGGCCAATTAACAAAAAAAGTTTAATTTCCCTTTTTCTGGCAATGTTTTTGATATCCCTCGGCCTTTTTTTCCCTTCCTTGCCTGGAGGATTTTTTCCCCTCCCTGATTAAAACCGCTCCAGACTCCCCAAAATCCCGGGGCTCACCCTTCGAGGTCAAAGTTGAGTTTTTTTCCAGTTGGCCAAACCCGGGTTTAAACCAGTGGGAATTGTCACAAAATGACCCAAATCCCAGTAAGGCCTGGGAAAATACAGGAAAAAACAAAAAAAAAAAAACCCAAAAAAAAAAAAAAAAATCCAAAATAATAATTAAAAAAAAAAAAAAAACCCTAAACCAAAAAAAAACCAAAATCCCCAAAACAAAACAAAACAGCTGCGTGTTTCTGCCCGGTTTCGAACCGGGGACCTTTCGCGTGTGAGGCGAACGTGATAACCACTACACTACAGAAACCACGGTAATTCGTCTCTTTGGGATTTTTCTGGAATATTCGGAACCCAAATTCCAAATATCCCCGAACCCTGCGAGAAAAGTTCCGCCCGTTTTGGGTTCCCTTTATCGCTTTTAATTCGCTCCCTCGTCGTTTTTAATTCCATTTAATTGCGCTGAAAGACGGGAATAAAGGAAAAAAATAATCAGGGAAATGTTTAAAGCTCCCCAAAAATAACCCCAAAATCGCCGGGTTTTGTCTGATTCCAAGTCACGGACAGGCGACGTTGGGGTCAGCGGGCATGGGGATTAAAAACGATTAAAAATGATGATTTTCGAGGAATTCAGTCTTTTTCAGAATTTTTTTCCTGATTGGGAATTGAATCCGGGCGGTGAAAGCGGCGGATCCTCAGCACCAGACCACCAGGGAGGATAATTTAATTTATTTAAATTAAATTAATTTAATAAAATTAAAAATAAAATTAAAATTAAAATTAATTAAAAATTAAACTTTAAAGTAATTTAAAACAAAGATAAAGATAAAGATAAAGATAAAGATAAAGATAAAGATAAAGATAAAGATAAAGATAAAGATAAATATAAAGATAAAGATAAAGATAAAGATAAATTAAATTAATTTTACTGTTTTCATATAAAAATACTTTATCATTTTTATTTCTTTCCTGGTGTTTGATTGATTTATTAACTTGAATTATCATTGGGGGGGATTTTTAATTAAATTTTGAATTCTCCTTGATTTCTCCTGCTTTTGATTCTTTCCGGAGCGGTGTCCTGGGGCTGGTGGGGAGAGTGAATTTTGGGGGGAATTTGTTTTGTGTTAAAAATCGCCGGAAATGTTAAATTTTGAGAGCCTCGCGCCTCCCTGGTGGTCTAGTGGTCAGGATTCGGCGCTTTCACCGCCGCGGCCCGGGTTCGATTCCCGGTCAGGGAACTGCCTGGTCGATATTTTCCCAAAAAGCCGCAAATTCCCCAATTCCAGCCGATTTCGGGTGGATTTTATTGAATTTTTATTGGATTTTATTGAAGCCCCTGAGCTCTTCCCGCACTTCCACGCCAGTGAATTTTGGGGGATTTTTGTTTGCCCCGATTCCCCAAATCTTTTGGGGGAGACTCGAACATTCCCGGAGGCTTCTGCCCAAAAAAGCTTTGTCCGTGGAGAAAATACTGATGGAAAACTAAAATAAACCCGGTTTTGGGTTAAAAACACTGATTTTCGCCAGCGCCAGGTGAAAAAGCAAAAATGAAACAGTTTGGTGCGAAATATGCGCTTTTTTTTTTTTTTTTTTTGTAAGCATCGCCATGAAGGGAATTTTGAGGAATGTCGGACAATAAAATAATTAAAAGTAATTAAAATTCTTATTTCCGGGAGCTGTTTCTGCCCGGTTTCGAACCGGGGACCTTTCGCGTGTGAGGCGAACGTGATAACCACTACACTACAGAAACGCGCCGTGTACACGCCTGCGCCCCGCCCAGCCTCAAAACATAAAAACAACAAACAAAAAAATAAAATCGCTTTCCTCATAGAATTCCAGCAATAATTTCTGAATTCTGCTGTTTGTTCTTTTCTTTTCTTTTCTTTTCTTTTCTTTTCTTTTCTTTTCTTTTCTTTTCTTTTCTTTTCTTTTCTTTTCTTTTCTTTTCTTTTCTTTTCTTTTCTTTTCTTTTCTTTTCTTTTCTTTTTTCTTTCTTCTCTTCTCTTCCCTTCCCTTTCCTTTCCTTTCCTTTCCTTTCCTTTCCTTTCCTTTCCTTTCCTTTCCTTTCCTTTCCTTTCCTTTCCTTTCCTTTCCTTTCCTTTCCTTTCCTTTCCTTTCCTTTCCATCTCCGAGGCCGACCTGGCGGAATTCCCAAAATTGAGGGAGAAGGTTTTTTTCCCCCCCGAGGCTTTTCCCGCCCAGAAAGTTCTGTCTGAAGAAAGGAGCGGAGCTACCGCAATTCTTATTTCTGTATCAAATTTTGCCAATTTCGGCTCTCGGTACGCGAGTTTCTAGCAGCCCGGCTAGCTCAGTCGGTAGAGCATGAGACTCTTAATCTCAGGGTCGTGGGTTCGAGCCCCACGTTGGGCGAACGTTTTGGTTTTAAGTACCTGAATTCGACCCTTTTGGCTCTTTATTTATACTAATTTTAAAATTATTTTCATTTTTAAATTATTATTCTTCCCTTATCATTCCCTATTTTTTTATTATTTTAATAACCTTTTAAGGTTATTATTCCATATTTTATTATTTCTTAAAGTCCTTTTTGAAATTATTATTCATCTCCTAAATCCCTTTTACTTTGTAAATTATTGTCTCTATTTAAAATACAATAATTACAATCGTATTAATTGTCATCATCATGGCCTCTCTTAAATTTTTTTTTTTTTTAATTTTACGTTTTATTTTTATTTTTATTTTTATTTTTTTTTTTGGTTTTTTTTTTTTTTTTTTTTTTTTTTTTTCCCGTGTTCTACTTTTACTCCGTGAGAATTATTGCTCCTTTCAGAAATCATGAAATAATTTTGAAATTCTTTTTCCCTCAGCTATCACGCCTTTTAAAATTATTATTTATTTTAATTTTTAACTACCATTATAATTCTATCTTTTTAATAACTACCCTTTACTAGTAGTTCAAAAGCCCCCACAAAGCAACAGACAAAAAAATAAAACAAAAAAATCCCACCCCTCAAAAATAGAATAGAATAGAATAGAATAGAATAAAATAAAATAATAAATTTTTAAAAAATAAAATAAAATAAAATAAAATAAAATAAAATAAAATAAAATAAAATAAAATAAAATAAAATAAAATAAAATAAAATAAAATAAAATAAAATAAAATAAAATAAAATTAAATTAAATTAAATTAAATTAAATTAAATTAAATTAAATTAAATTAAATTAAATTAAATTAAAATAAATTAAATTAAATTTAAAAGCCCAACAAAGGGTTATTTTAACTCCTCGATTCCGCCCGTCCCGCCCCGCGCTCCCGCCGTCAGGATGGCCGAGTGGTCTAAGGCGCCAGACTCAAGGATCTCCTTCCCGTGGGAATTCTGGTCTCCTCATGGAGGCGTGGGTTCAAATCCCACTCCTGACAGCGCTGCTTTTTCACGAATCGCTGAAAAATTTCCCTTTTATTCCTGCTGTGCTTTCCCTATTATTCCTTCATAAATGATTATTTCTATTTCTCAATTGTTGCTTCCTTTTAAAATCATTATTTCCCTTTTCAAAGTGCTAATCATTTTCTAAAAATTGTTTCTTCCTTCATAAAATTTTATTCCTTTTCCAATTATTATTCTTCTTTTCAAAAACATTCATCCCCTTTTTTTTCAAATTATTATTCCGGTTTTCTAATTACTGTTCTTTTTTCAAATTCTTTCCTCTTTTCTCTATTGCTGCTCTTTTAAAAAATCTTTTTCCCTTTTGAGACGATCCCTGCAAATAATCCTAATGCACAACGAACAGTTAATCGCCATTATTTAGTTTAATTACCTGCACGGCTGGTAAGCGCCTTTCATATAAACATAATTAAAAAAAAAAAAAAAAAAACTCAATTAGTGTTGTTGCTGCTTTATTTATTTATTTTCTGTTCAATGAAAGATGGAGCTGGGGGGAAGGGGAGGATTTGAGGCACGGGAGAGGCACAAAGAGAGGAGAAGGGGTTTTTTTGGGGCTAGGAGATGTTTAAATTTAAATTTAAAAAACAAAAATTAAAAAAAAGATAAAATAAAATAAAAATAAAAATAAAAATAAAAATAAAAATAAAAATAAAAATAAAAATAAAAATAAAAATAAAAATAAAAATAAAAATAAAAATAAAAATAAAAATAAAAATAAAAATAAAAATAAAAATAAAAAAAAATAAAAATAAAAATAAAAATAAAAATAAAAATAAATTTAGGGAGAAAAGAAGTCATTCCCTGACCGGGAATCGAACCCGGGCCGCGGCGGTGAGAGCGCCGAATCCTAACCACTAGACCACCAGGGAGGCCATGGGAACAGTTTTGAGCGCGTGCATTAGGTAAAATGGGACCCGATGGATTCTGGGATGTGACTGCAAAAAACCCCAAAGCTCGACCCCAATAAACCCTAGATCTGACCCAAATAAACCCCAGGAGAGAACCGCAATAAACCCCAGGAGAGAACCCAAATAAACCCCAAAATCTGACCCAAATAAACCCCAAAATCTGACCCTGATGGACCCCAGGGTCTGACCCAAATAAACCCCAAAATCTGACCCAAATAAACCCCGGATCTGACCACAACAAACCCCAGGAGAGAATCGCAATAAACCCCAGGAGGGAACATCAATAAACCCCAAAATCTGACCCAAATAAACCCCGTATCTGACCCCAAAAAACGCCAGGAAAGAACCCCAATAAACCCCAAGAGAGAACCCAAAAAACCCCAAAATCTGACCCAAATAAACCCCAGGAGAGAACCACAATAAACCCCAAGAGAGAACATCAATAAACCCCAAAATTTGATACAAATAAACTCCAGGATTTGATCTCAATAAACCCCAGACTTGGGTCTGAAATGAAACGTGACACTAAAGAAAGGAAAATACACGGTTAAATCAGTTTTATTGACAAGATATCACTGCCAGGGGTGTCTCCTTAGGCTTGAGATCACCCCAGGAGGACAGGAAGGTTTTTTGGAGCTCAGGTTTCCCCGACGGCCACCGAAGAGGGACTGGAGGAGGCTGTTCTCTGAGGCTTTTGTTTATGATTTTATGATTATTTTTATTAAACTTCTGTATCATTAAATTTTGTTTATTATTTCTTATCTCAGAAACTCTTGGCCTTGCTAACAGCGATCTGCTCAGCTTGGACATCAGGCTGGAATGCCTCGGCCTTGGGCCGGGCTTATCTTTTATACTCTAAACTACCTATCTAATATTTACAATTGTTTCCCAATAATTCCATGGTTGGCATGAGGAAGAAGAAGGGACATACCACGCCCCAAATGCTCCCTGTTAGCTAAAAACCTTCTAATATAAACATTCCTAGAAACCCACCTTTTCTACAGTCTAACGGTCTAATTTACACTCTGCTTATCTTTGTGGCTTGCATTTCTTCCCTCTGTGCTGGTGATAATTGATAAAAGATTCGTGTTGATGACAAAAGCCCAGATCACTGGGGTTCATATAAACCAGAACACTTGGGTCTGAAATGAAACGTGACACTAAAGAAAGGAAAATACACGGTTAAATCGTTCTGGTTTACTAACAAGGCTTTCAGCCGAGTTTATTCCGGTTTATGCCCGGCTCAGGGGCTCAGCACAAACTCTGTTTCACTACCAAGGCTTTCAGCCCGGTTTATTCCCGGTTTAGGCCGGGCTCAGGGGCTCAGCTCCAGCTCGCAGCCCCGGCCCAGGCAGAGCAGCGGCAGCACGGCGGCCCCGCCGAGGGACGCTGCGGGGAAGGCGAAGAGCGGCGCCCCGGTGCGCGCCTCCAGGAACGCCACCCGGCCCGCCTCGCAGTCCAGCAGCACCCCAGCACCTCGGGGGCTCGGCCAGCGCCAGCGCCACGCTCCGGGCTGGCCAGCGCCTGCAGGCTGCTCCCGCACTGCCCCACGGCCCAGACCCCGCGCTCGGGCCGCACCCGCAGCCGCCCCTTCCTGGGCACGGAGTCCCGGGCCACCCCCAGCGCCCAGGCGGCGCCGGGGGACACCCGCACCTCCCAGTAGTGGCGGCCCGAGGAGAAGCGCTGCTGGCCCAGCACGCAGCGGGACGAGTCGAAGCGTTTGGGGTGCGCGGGGACGGCGCTGCGGGTCTGGTCCCAGCGCACCCGCTTCAGATCCTCCGACAGAGCCAGCCGGGGGTGCGCCGTGTCGGGGTCCAGGGTCACGCTGGCTGCGGGACGGGAGGGGGGGACACGCCTGGGGCTCGTCCCTTCAGGAGCTTTGGGGTCGGGTTCACCCCATTTTCCCCATCCGGGTGCCCCAGGGATGGTTTGATGTGTGAGGGATCGGGAGAGGGGATTGGCACA
The DNA here is from genome assembly GCA_030060385.1 of Muscicapa striata striata. Classification (NCBI taxonomy): domain Eukaryota; kingdom Metazoa; phylum Chordata; class Aves; order Passeriformes; family Muscicapidae; genus Muscicapa; species Muscicapa striata. The sequence goes on from JAREIS010000581.1 coordinate 84,778, forward strand.
CCTGGGTAACCCTTCAGGAGTTTTGGGGTCGGGTTTGTCCCATTTTCCCCATCCGGGTGCCCCAGGGGTGGTTTGATGCCCATGTGGGATTGGGAGAGTGGAAAACCCAACAAAGGGAATTTGGCTGGGGTTTGGGTGTTTCGCTGCTCACTGGGGAGCATGGAAAATCCCATGGATTTCCTCTCTTCAGTTAAATATCTGGGATTTTCCCCCTTCCAGGAGCGATTTCCAAAGGTGACACTGACCCAACCCCTCCCGGCCCGTCCGTACCTCGGAATTTCTGCAGCATCTCCCGGAGGGTGGCGCTTTTCTGGGGCGCCTCTGGGGGTTCCTCTGCCGCCTCTGGGGGTTCCTCTGCCGGTTCTGGGGGTTCCTCTGCCGGTTCTGGGGGTTCCTCTGCCTGGTCTGGATGTTCCTCTGCCGGTTCTGTGGGTTCCTCTGCCGGTTCTAGGGGTTCCTCTGCCGGTTCTGGGGGTTCCTCTGCCGGTTCTGGGGGTTCCTCTGCCGGTTCTAGGGGTTCCTCTGCCGGTTCTGGGGGTTCCTCTGCCGCCTCTGAGTGTTCCTCTGCCGGTTCTGGGGGTTCCTCTGCCGGTTCTGGGGGTTCCTCTGCCGCCTCTGGGGGAGTCTCCCCCGGCTCGGGGTCACTCTCTGTCTCCAGTCTGGAAAGGAGGGGAAGATTTTCTCCAGGAAAAGCGGAATGGTGGGACTGGAGACTCAAAAAGCCCCTTCAACCCAAACCATCCCAAGTTTCCAGGATTTTGTAATTACATTCCTCTCGGGTTTGGGCATCTACGGGACGTTTTTGGGATCTGCTCCTCATCAAGGAGAACATTTGCTGACCCAGCCGCGGCTGAGGATGATGAAGATGAGGATGGTGAAGATTTTCTCCCAGTGGAAATCAGGGAATAAAAATCACTTTCCCGGCCCACTTTCCTCCTTCCCGCCCCCCAGTCCGAAGGGGACACAAGCAGGCCTGCTAAAGGGTGCAGGATCCCCTCAGAATTTAACAATTTCAGCTGGTTTTGACAGGCTGGGAAGGAAAAGCTCGTCGCTCCAGGAGCAGGGAGTTTTCCATGGATCGGGTACCTTCACCCCCAGCACCTGACCCAGAACCCAAACTGGAGTTTTGTGGTGTCCTGGTCGTGTCCCTGTCACAGCTCACTGGTCGTTGGGGCTCTGGAGCCCACCAGCCACGGGGACAAGGGACAAGAGCGCGGCAGGGACGCAGGAGAGGAGCCACGAACCTGCCGAGGATGTCGGTGCTGTCCTGCGGGGGAGAGACAGGCACGGATCAGCCCGGGTGGGCACGGATCAGCCTGGGTGGGCACGGATCAGAGGGGTGGGCACGGATCAGCCCGGGTGGGCACGGATCAGCCCGGGCGGGCACGGATCAGAGGGGTGGGCACGGATCAGCCCGGGCGGGCACGGGAGGGATTCTGGCTCTGCGGGAGTCCGGGTGAGGTCGCGGCAACCTCGCTGAGCAGTTGGGCCACCGGCACCATCCCCCGGCACGATGGGCGTGGCGCTGCTAATGAGCCCCTCGGCTAATTGGGATACGTGATGTTCGGGTTTGGCTGTTTGAATATTAGGGTGTTTGAATATCTGAGTATTTGAATATTTGGGTGTTTGAATATTTGGCTGTTTGGATGTTCGGGTGTTTGAATATTTGTGTGTTTGTTTGAATGTTTAGGTGTTTGAATATTTGGCAGTTTGGATGTTCGGGTGTTCTTTTGAATGTTTAGGTATTTGAATATTCGGGCGTTTGTTTAAATGTTTGGTTGTTTGAATGTTTGGTTGTTTGAATGTTTGGGTGTTTGAATGTTTGAATATTTGGATGTTTGGATGTTTGTTTGAATGTTTAGGTGTTTGAATGTTTGGGTGTTTGAATGTTTGGTTGTCTGAATGTTTGGCTGTTTGAATGTTTGGCTGTTGGAATATTTGGCTGTTTGAATATTTGGGTATTTGAATACCCAGACATTTGAATGTTTGCATTTGTTGATATTTGATTGTATAAATTACAGAACCAGAAGCCCCGAGCTGGGCTCGGACGGGGACTTTGGTGGCAACCTTGAGCTCTGGTGGCTTCCTGCTGTGCACAGGGGCTTGGGGGCGCTCACCTGGACAGGTGAACCCCGGTGACCAGCTGGGATGGCTTCGTGGGCACCGAAGGGAATAATTTAGGGGGAGAAATTTGGGTTTTAAGAGGAGTTTTTGTATCTGCAGGTTGGACGGGGGTTGGAGAAGCGCGGGCCGGCGGGAGGGGTCCCTGGTGCTCTGCGGGATCTGTTCGGGGTTTGTTGGCCCCGGTGGCCAGGTGGCCCCCGCAGGTGGCCCCGCAGGTGGCCCAGGGCTCTCACCTGCAGCAGCTCCCAGGGCGGCTGCTCGCACGTCTCCTCCAGCCGGCGGATGTGCAGGCCCAGGGCGGCGATGCGCTCCGAGAGGCGGCCGAGGCTGCGCTCCCGCCGCCGCAGCACGGCCCGCTCCAGCCCCGCCAGCCGCGCCAGCAGCAGCTGCTCCTGCCCCGCCAGCAGCTCCCGCAGCTCCCGGACCCGGCCCCGGAGCCGCTCCCGCTCCGCGCCCACGCGCTCCTGGGGAAACCAGAGGGGATTGAGCGGGGTTCGCCACCGCCACAAATCCCGCGGGTCTGGCAAAGCCTGGGGAAAATCAAGACTTTTTTAAATTTTTAATTTTTTAAAGTTTTTTAATTTTTTTAAAGTTTTTAGGTGGGCTTTTTTTTTCAGTTCTAGGTGGGGATTGCTGGCAAAGCGTTTTCCCATGGCCCGCAAACTTTGCACCCGAAAGGCTCCGGACCTTTGGACGAGGGAAGATGAGAAATAAACCCATAAACAGACGAGTCAGCGGCAGGGATCGGGGAGGGGGAAAACAGCAGAAAGGCCCGGGCGATTCCCGTTTTCTCTCTGTTAGCGGGGGCAATACCCCGGTAAAATCCCGGTTCGGGCCGGATCCAGGGCAGGTGAGGGCTCAGGTAACCCAGGTGCGCCCCCACATCCACGCCGCGGGGTCACTCACCAGCAAATCCAGGCTTTTTTCTTCCTCCGCCGCCTTCAGCCTCAGCATCCTCTCCCTCCTGTCCCTGAGGGCCCGCGCCTGGGCCTGCAGCTCCTCCTGCGCGGGGGGGATGCGGCGGGTGGGTCCCGGTGCCGGTGCCGGGCCCGGTGCCAGTCCCGGTGCCTCCATCCCGCGGCGCGGGGAGCGGCGGCACCGCCGGGACACGGAGAAAAAAAAAAACAAGGTAAGCAAAACCTGGCTCAGCTGCCCTCCTCCTCCTCCTGCCACTCCTCCTCCTCCTCCCCCTCCTCCTCATCCTCACTCACCTCCTCCACCTCCTCCCCATCATCATCCTCATCCTCCTCCTCACCCTCCTTATTCACCTCCTCATGCTCGTCCTCCTCCTCCTCATTCTCCTCCTCAACCTCCTCATCATCATCATCATCATCATCATCCTTCCTCTCCTCCTCCTCCTCACCCTCCTCCTCTTCCTCCTTCTCCTCCTCCTCCTCACCCTCCTCCCTCTCCCCGGTCCCACGGCCCGGCCGCACCTTCTCTCCTGCGCCGCCTCCTCGATGGGCAGCGCGGGGTGGTCCCGGTGCTGCGGGGAGCGGCGGCAGCGGCGGCACACGGGGCTCCGCTCGTGCTCGCAGAACAGCTTCAGCTCCTCCCCGTGCCGCGGGCAGCGCCGCCCGGGACCGCCGGGACCGCCGGGACCGCCGGGACCGCCGGGACCGCCGGGACCGCCGGGACCGCCGGGACCGCCGGGACCCCCGCGATCCCCGCGGAGGCTGAGGCGCTGCGCCGCGCGGATCAGCGCTGCCAGCTCCCGGTTCGGGCGGAGGCTCCGCTCCGGGGCCGCGTCCCGGCAGCGCGGGCACGCGAAGCTGCCGCGGGAGCGCGCCCAGCAGCGCTCGATGCAGGCGCGGCAGAAGTTGTGGCCGCAGTGGATGGACACGGGATCCTGGAAGAGGCCGCGGCACAGCGGGCACGAGGCTTCGGCGCGGAGGGAGCGGGGCTGGGCCATGGCCGGACCGGGACCGGGACAGGGACGGGACCGGGACCGGGAACGGGAACGGGAACGGGAACGGGAGCGGGACAGGGGATAGGGAACAGGGAACAGGGAACAGGGAATGGGAACGGGAACGGGAACGGGAACGGGAACGGGGGAAAGGGACCGGGAACGGGAAAGGGACAGGGAACGAGACCGGGAACAGGACCGGGCCGGTTTCGCTTTTGTCCCGCGGCCGGGCCGGGCCTGCAGCCGCTCCGCTTCCTGCCTGGGACCGGGACCGGGCCGGTTCCGCTCCTCCCCCGCAGCCGCTCCTCTTCCTGCCTGGGACCGGGACCGGGACCGGGACCGGGACCGGGACCGGGACCGGGACCGGGACCGGGACCGGGCCGGTTCCGCTCTCCCCCCGCGGCCGCTCCGCCTCCCGCAGGTGCCGCGGGCCCGGGGAGCCGCGAGCCGGAGCTGCTGAGATGAGCCGGGCTTAGCGCCGGGCGTGGCCAGGGAGCGTTCAGCACTGACCCGCCTCTAATACCGGGTTTAGGACCCGCTTTAATACCGGATCTGGCACCGCATTTTATACCGGGTTTAGCACTGGCTCTAATTCCTGGTTTAACACCCGCTCTAATACCGGGTTTTGGCACGGGATTGTTTGGCACCAGCTCTAATACCGGATTTGGTACCGGTTTGTTTGGTACTGGCTCTGATACCGAGTTTGGTTCCAGCTCTAACACCGGGTTTCGTACCGGCTTTAATATCGGATTTGGCATCAGATTTAATACTGGGTTTAGCACCGATTTTTTTTTGTTTTGTTTTTTGTTGTTTTTTTGGTTTTTTTTTTTTTTTTGTATAGGCTCTAATACCGGGTTTGGAACCGGCTCTAATACCGGTTCTAATACCGAGTTTGGTACCAGCTCTAACACCGGGTTTCGTACCAGCTTTAATACTGGGTTTGGCACCGGATTTAATACCAGGTTCGCCGCGGATCGGAGGAGATTAAATGGGAATTAGACTGGGATCCCCCACTCCTCCTTCACTCCCCAAAAATCACCCGGGCAAAGCGCGAGGCTGCCCCGGGGCTCCCCTCGGGACTCGAACCAGCCTGGTTCCACTGCTTACAGTGCGTTTGTTTCACATTTATTAACCGATAAATTTAATTTACCCACGTATTCAATGCATTTGTTTCACATTTATTAGCCGACAAATTTAATTTACACACGTATTCAATTTATTGAACTCCCAGTTCGGCACGGAGCGACTCCTGGCCCGTCCTGCGCTGCTCATTCCCGACAATTCCTGGGGAATTCCCGAATTCCCAGCACCCCCAGCCCCGTACGTGCAGCTAAGAACACTTTTATTAAAAAATACATTTATTGTTCCTTTCACTTCTCCTTTTAGGCAGGAAATCGTTTCTCTCACGGCTCGGGGCTGACCACAAACTTTCCTATTTTTAATTTCTTTTGTTCCGAGAGCCCCCCTGGGCCGCTCGGAGCCCCCCGCGTGCCGAGGCCACCGGATGCTTTTCTTTTTTTATTTTCTTTTTTCTTTTTGAGGAAATGGATCCCAAACTCACCCACCGTTAATTCTGTGCGGGAGTTTTTTGCTCGGAACACTCAGACCGAAACCTGGGGGGCGGCTTCGTGCTCAAAACACCTTTTTTTTTTTTTTTTTTTTTTTTTTTTTTTTTTTTGTGGGACTAAGGTTGATTGGGAGCAACCTCATCGTTCCAGGAGATACCACAATAAAGTTTTCTTAAAATCTAAATTTGACTTTTTAAAAAATATTCAAATTTTTAAAATCCGAATTTAGGAGAAAAAAAAACAGTCAAAAAGTTAGGAAATCAATTCTTTTTAAATCCGCATTTTAAGAAATCTAAAAAATTTTAATAAGTAGCATCTCAAAATCTGAACAGTCCAGGAAAAGGGCCGGATTTTTCCGCCGCTCTTGCTCTCGAGGCATCGGGCAGATAAAAAATTATTTGGGCTGGAAATCGTGGAAATCGTGGGGGGTTTGGCCACCGCCCGCGGGGGTTTGGCCACTCCCAGTGGGGGGTTTGGCCACGGCCCGGAGGGGTTTGGCCACCGCCGGGCGCATTTTGGCCACCACCCGAGGGAGGCACGACCGGGAGGGATTTGGCCACCGCTACGGGGGTTTGGCCACCGGTCAGGGCAGGGTTTGGCCACCGCCGGGTGCATTTTGGCCACCATTCGAAGGGGGCACAGCCGGGCGCATTTTGGCCATTGCCCGGGGGGGTTTGGCCACCGCCCGGGGCTTTTGGCCACCGGCCGCCCCTCGGGGCCGCTCCTCGCCCTCCGCTCGCCCCGCTCGCCATGGCCGCGCTGCCGGGCGAGGCGTGCTGCCCGATCTGCCGGGAATTCTTCCGGGATCCCGTGTCCATCCACTGCGGCCACCACTTCTGCCGCGCGTGCATCGAGCGCCGCTGGGAGTGGCCCACGGGCGGGTTCGCTTGCCCGCTGTGCCGCGCCGCGGCCCCGCAGCGCAGCCTCCGCCCGAGCCGCGAGCTGGCGCGGCTGCTGCAGCTCGCCCGGCGCCTCAGCCGGGGCGCGGGGCCGCCGCAGGGCGAGGAGGAGGAGGCTGAGGATGAGGAGGAGGAGGGTGAGGAAGGCTGCCCGCGGCACCGGGAGCCGCTGGAGGTGTTCTGCCGGGAGGACGCGGCCGCGCTGTGCGGGATCTGCCGCGAGTCCCGCGCGCACCGCGGGCACACCCTGCTGCCGCTGCCCGAGGCCGCGCGGCTGCTCAAGGTACGGCCGCCAAAGGGTTAAACGGCCCCGGAACCGCGGGAAAAGCTGGGAATGGGAGGGTGGGAAAGGGAACCGGGCCCGGGGAGCCAGCGCTGAGCTTTGTCTGCACCTGGAAACCATCGCGTCGTAAATAATTCGATTGTTAGATGCAATGATTGGTAATTATAATTTAATTATAATGTATTAACTATATTATATTATATACATAACTATATATATATATAATTTTATATATTACATTATATTATATTATATTATATTATATTATATTATATTATATTATATTATATTATATTATATTATATTATATTATATTATATTATATTATATTATATTATATTATATATATATTATATTATATTATATTATATTATATTATATTATATTATATTATATTATATTATATTATATTATATTATATTATATTATATTATATTATATTATATTATATTATATTATATTATATTATATTATATTATATTATATTATATTATATTATATTATATTATATTATATTATATTATATTATATTATATTATATTATATTATATTATAATTATAAAAATTATATACATATATAAATTATATATATAAATTATATATAGATTATATATATTATAGAGCGAGAATGTTTTCCCGGAGGGGGAACATTTTCCTGGAGCGGGAATGTTTTCCGGGAACGGGAACATTTTCCTGGAGCGGGAATGTTTTCCGGGAACGGGAATGTTTTCCCTGCGCACAGCGCGGGTTTGGAGCTGCCCTGACGTCGGAAATAAATTTTTTTTTTCGTTCTCTCAGGAGCAAATCCAGGCTCGGCTGCAAACCCTGAGGGAGGAGAGAGACAAACTGCTGGAGCTGCGGGAGGCGGAACTGGGGAGAATCCGGGAGTATTTGGTAAAAGCTCTGGAGAGGAGGGGTGGGGTCCCCCGATGGATTTGAGGGGAGGGAGACCGTCCCTGTGGAACACTAATTTTGGTAAATACTCATAAACACTCATAAATGCTAATATTTCTGTAAATACTAATACATACTCACAAACACTCACTCGCAAATACTCACAAATACTCACATTTTGGTAAATACTCACAAATACTCACATTTTGGTAAATACTCACAAACTCTCCTGCCTTGGCCGCTCCCCGCAGGAGGAGGCGGAGGCCGAGCGGGGCCGGCTCCTGGCCCTGGCCCGGGGGCTGCAGCTCGCCCTGGCCGAGCTGGCCCGGCTGCGCCTGGCGCGGCTGCGGCGCCTGGAGAGCGACATCGGGAGCGCGCACGAGGAGGTGGCCACGGCGCGCACCCGCCAGATCTCCCGGCTGGAGGCGCGCGCCCGCGAGCTGCAGGAGAGGTGCGAGCAGCCTGCCAGGACCTTCCTGAAGGTGAGCAGCCAGGACCTGCCTGCAGGTAAACCTTCCTGCAGTTAAACCTGCCAGGATCCTCCTGCCAGGACCTTCCTGCGGGCAAACGTGCCAGGACCTTCCTGTGGTTTAAACGGCCAGGACCTTCCTGCCAGGACCTTCCTGCAGTTTAACCTGCCAGGACCTTCCTGCAGTTTAACCTGCCAGGCCAGGGGGTTGGGGCCGGGGGGATCTCGGGGATCTCTGGGGGTCCCAAACCCTGCCCGGGGTCCCAAAAATCCATCCCGGGCGATTCACTGAGTCGCTTCTCTCCCTTCCAGGACCTGAGCGGGGCATTGAGCAGGTACGGGCAGGACTGGGATTGGGATTGGGATTGGGATTGGGATTGGGATTGGGATTGGGATTTGGGATTTGGAATTGGGATTGGGATTGGGATTGGGATTGGGATTGGGATTGGGATTGGGATTGGGATTGGGATTGGGATTGGGATTGGGATTGGGATTTGGAATTGGGATTGGGATTTGGGATTGGGATTGGGATTTGGGATTTGGGATTGGGATTCAGGATTTGGGATTTGGGATTGGGATTTGGGATCTGGGATTTGGGATCCTCCTCCTCTCCACTCCCATCCCCAAAACCCCTCTCTGGGAATTTTGGGCTCTGGAATTCCCGGAATTCCCGGAATTCCTCCTCCTCTCCCCCGTCCCGTCCCGCCGCAGCCTCGCGCAGGAGGATCCCGCCCCGCCGCCACCGCCGCCACTCCCGGAGCTGGGAATGCGGGTCCGGAGCTGCAGGGAGGGGAGCCGGGCCCTGGAGGAGGCGCTGGCCGGGATCCGAGGTACCGGGAAAAGTTAATTCAATTCAATTCAATTTAATTTAATTTAATTTAATTTAATTTAATTTAATTTAATTCAATTTAATTTATATCATATAATATCATTTCTATTCTATTCTATTCTATTCTATTCTATTCTATTCTATTCTATCCTATCCTGTTTATTATATTAATTTATTTAATTCAATTTAATTTATTATAGATATAAATTGCATTTATTTTATGGGTATTACACGATTATTATTCTTGCGTGCAATCATGAATTGTGTTTGCTTACTTAGAGCACGGCCTGTGTTTTATTGCAGTTACTTTAGTTAGTTTAGTTAAGTTAGATTCGTTTAGTTATTTTAGTTAGTTTAATCAAGCTATTTTAGTTTAGTTATTTTAATTATTTTAATTTAGTTATTTTAGCTATTTTAGTTTAGTTATTTTAATTATTCTAATTAGGTTTTTAGTTAGTTTAGTTATTTTAGTCTAGTTAGTTCAGTTAGTTTAGTTAGTTCAGTTATTATCCTTTACTTATGTTGGTTTAATTATTTTATTTATTTTAATTTAGTTATTTTAGTTAGTTTATTTTAGTTATTTTAATTATTTTAGTTAGTTTAGTTAGTCTAGTTAGTTTAGTTTAGTTTAGTTTAGTTTAGTTCAGTTTAGTTTAGTTTAATTATCCCCGAATTTTACATCATTAAAATCCCTTATCCCCGAATTTTATGTCAGTAAAATTTTACATCAATCAATAAAAAATAATAAAAATAAAATAAATAAAAATTAAAATAATTAAAATAAAAATTTTAAAATAGTTAAAATTTGAATAAATAAAAATTAAATAAAAATGAAATCAATAAAAATAATTTCTCCCCTTTTTTCAGAGCTCCTGGAGTTCGAGCTGCCCGAGAAAAGTGAGTCCAGGATGGGAGGATGATGAGGGCGGGATGAAGAAGGAGGATGATGAAGGAGGATGATGATGAGGGAGGATGATGAGGGAGGATGATGAAGGAGGATGATGAAGGAGGATGATGAGGGAGGATGATGAGGGAGGATGATGATGAAGGAGGATGATGAGGGAGGATGATGATGATGGAGGGATGATGATGGGGATGATGGGAGGGATGATGAGGGTGGGATGAAGGCCGGACCTTGCACCCCCTCCCCGCAGTGCCCGTGACCCTGGACCCCCGCACCGCCCACCCGCAGCTCCGCGTGGCTCCCGACGGGAGCAGCGTCCGCTGGGAACCGAACCGGGACCGAACCGGGGCCGAATCGGGACCGGGACCGGGACCCGAGCCCGAACCGGGACCCGAACCAGAACCAGAACCAGAACCTGAACCGGAACCCGAACCCGAACCCGAACCCGAACCCGAACCCGAACCCGAACCCGAACCCGGCCCCGAACGCGAACCTGAACCGGGACCCGAACCCGAACCCGATCACGATCCCGAACCCGAACCCGAACCGGGACCGGAACCCGAACACGAACCCGAACCCGAACCCGAACCCGAACCCGAACCCGAACCCGAGCCCGAACCCGACCCCTCCGTGCTGGGCCGCGAGGTTGTCACCGCCGGGCGACGCTGCTGGGACGTGCGGGTGTCCCCCCGAGGGGTCCTGGGCCCTGGGGGTGGCCCTGGAGCCCCCCGGGAATGGGGGTGAGACCCCCGGGAATGGGGCAGGGACCCCCGGGAGCGGGACAAGGACCCCCGGAACGGGTTCGGAGACCCCCGGGAACGGGGGTGAGACCCCCGGGAATGGGGCAGGGACCCCCGGCGCGGGTTCAGGGCCCCCCGGCAGCCCCGAGTGCGAGCTCTGGTCCCTGGGGCGCTGCCAGGGCCAGTTCTGGGCTCTCAGCTCGCGGGAGCGCGCCCCGCTGCTCCCGGCGCGCGCCCCCGGCACGGTGCGGGTGGCCCTGGACTACGAGCGGGGCCGGGTGGCTTTTTGGGACGCGGAGCGGCGGAGCCGCATCTTCGCCTTCCCCGCGGCCGCGTTCGGGGGCCGCCGAGCCCGGCCCTGGTTCCTGGTGTGGGGCGAGGGGTCCCGGCTCACGCTGTGCCCCTGAGCCCCCCAAATCTGGGGCTGTCACCCCCAAATCCCGCCTCCCCAGGACCCGTGCCCGCTGTCCCCAGCTGTCACCCCAAATCTGGGGCTGTCACCCAATCCCGGCTCCCCAGGGCCCCGTGCCCGCTGTCCCCAGCTGTCACCCCCAAATCTGGGGCCGGTCTGTCCCACCCCGTCCTGCCCCACCCCAACCCCTCCCCTTCCCTCCGGCTTTGGATGAAGTAAAACCCGATTTTTACTCGTTTTAACTTCTCCGTCTGATCTTTGCTGCTCCGGGATGTCGGGACACGTCTCAGGGGCACGGGACAGCAGGGACACTTTGAGGGACACTTTTAGGGACACTTTTAGGGACAATTTCGGGGACACTTTCAGGGTCATTTATTCAGGGGGGCACAGGACAGCAGGGACATTTTCAGGGACACCAGGGACACTTTTAGGGACGCCAGGGACATTTTCCACACAGGACACCAGGGACGCTTTTCAGGGACATTTCCAGGGGTACCAGGGACACTTTTCAGGAACGCTTTTCAGGGACACCAGTGAAAAGTTCAGGGACACCAGGGACACTTTAGGGACACTTTCAGGGACATTTTTCAGGGACGCTTTAGGGTCACTTTCAGGGGCACCAGGGACACTGTTAAGGACGTTTTTCAGGGACACTTTTCAGGGACACCAGTGAAAAGTTTAGGGACACCAGGGACACTTTCAGAGACACTTTCAGGGACACCAGGGACACTTTCAGGGACAGTTTTATGGACACTGGGGACATTTTTCAGGGTCACTTTCAGGGACACTTTAGGGACACTTTTAGGGACACCAGGGACAATTTCAGGGTCACTTTCAGGGCCCCTTTCAGGGTCGTTTTTAGGGACACCAGGGACAGTTTAGGGTCCCCCTCAGGGACACCAGGGACACTTTCGGGTCCCTCTCAGGGGCACAGGCGCAGCTGGCACCCCTCCCCCACCACCCAGAGCCAGGGCCGCAGCCCCTCCCCCCCGAACGACACCCTGGAGAACACGAACAGGACCCCGCCCCCTCGGCATCCAAAAACGCCACCGAGCCCGCGCCGCAGTCCAGGTGCACGCGGACCCTGCGGGGCGGCCACCGCGGGGCCCCGCGCGCGGCGGGGCCAGCGGGGTGACCCTGCGGGCGGTCAGCGCCCGCAGCTGCCGCCCCCAGCGCTCCAGCCCCAGATCCCGCCCGGCGGGCCCAGGCTCAGCCGCCCCTTCCTCCGCACCGAGTCCCGCGCCACCCCCACGGCCCAGTCGCCGCCGTCGCCCACGTCCACGTCCCAGCAGTGGCGGCCGGCGGCGAAGCGCTGCTGGCCCAGCACGAACGGCCAGTGGTCGAAGCGCTCGGGGGTGTCCGGCGGGGGAAGCGGCCGAGGGCGGCCCCGCGCCGCACGCGCTTCCCGTCCGGGGACACCTCGAGCTCGGGGTGCGCCGTGTCGGGGTCCAGGGTCACCGCGGCTGGAACGGGGACACCGAGTTTGGGGGGGATCCGAGATTTGGGACCCGAAATTTGGGAGGGATCCCCTTTGGGAGAGATCCCCTTTGGGATGGACCCCAAATTTGGGAGGGACCCCCCATTTGGGGTGCGCCGTGTCGGGGTCCAGGGTCACCGCGGCTGGAACGGGGACACGGAGTGTGGGGGGAATCCGAGATTTCGGACCCGAAATTTGGGAAATTTGGGAGGGATCCCTGAAATTTGAGATGCACCCAAAAATATGGGACCTGAATTTGGGAGGGACCTAAATTTGGGATGGGAGGATCACTTTGGGTTGGACCCCAAATTTGGGATGGACACGAAATTTGGGATGGATCCCGCCCTCTGGGATGGACCCCAAATTTGGGAGGGACCTCCTTGGGATGGACCCACTTTTGGGATGGATCCCAAAATCCGCCCCACGATTTTATGGGAAGTGCCGTCCCTGAGGCAGAAAAAGCCAAATTTCACCCCAAAAAGTGCCGTCCTTGGGGCAGAAAAATCCGAGTTTCACCTCAAAACCCCACAGCACAGAAATACAGAAAAACGAGCCCCGAGGAGAGGGAGGGCAGAGGAAAATGAGCAGAGTCTGCCCGGCCGGCTGGGCTGAAATAAATCTAATTAATTATTAATAATCAAATTAATGCAAAACCTCCTCGGGCCACCCCTATTTTGGAATTATCGCTTTTTCCTTCCTCTCCTCCAGCCCCGGGTTTTTCCCGCGAGGTTTCTACTCGTCCAGCTCTCCCAAAACACGATTTAAATTTGGTTTTTAAATATGGTTTTTAAATTTGGTTTTTAAATTTGGTTTTTAAATTTGGTTTTTGAATCTGGTTTTTGAATCTGGTTTTTAAATCTGGTTTTTAAATCTGATTTTTAAATTTGGTTTTTAAATTTGTTTTTTTTTTTAAATTTGGTTTTTAAATTTGCTTTTCTCCCTCCGGCTACCTTGGAGCTTCCTCAGGGTTTCCTTCAGGGCGCTGCTCCTCCACGAGAAGTGACAAACTCGCTCTTCCAGCCCCGCAGCCGCGTCCAGGGGCAGCTGGAAAGTCACTTTCCCACACCTGGAATGATTAAAAATAAATAAATAAATCAGAAATTAAAAATAATTTAAAAATAATTAAAAAATAAATTAAAATAAATGAAAAATAAAAATAAATAAATAAATGAATAAATAAATAAATAAATAGAAATTAAAAATAAAAATAAAAATTAAAAATCAAAAATAAATAAAAATATATTAGAAATAAATAAAAAAGAAATTAAAAATAAAATAAAAAATAAATAAAAAATGAATCAAAAATAAAATAAAAATAAATAAAAATAAAATAAAATACATAAAACCAGCCAAACCCCCCCGACACTTCTCAGCACGACCAGGGAGGTTTCAAGTTTTCATTTCTGCCCTTCCCTCGGAAACACGGGAGATCAAAAGCCAAATAAATTTATATTTCCGTGTTGGATCCGTCTTTTTTTTTTAAATAATGAGGAAGGAAGGATTTTTTGGGGAAGGACCGGGCTGGAGAGAAGAGCCAAGAACTCGGAATTATTTTGAGATTTCCCCGCTGATCCCAAAAACGGCCGAGGACGATCCTGGAGCGGCCCCGGCGGGTCCCGAACGCCCCGAATTTTCCTCAAACTCCGGAAAATATTCCAGGAATGTCCCGAAACCACGAACCTGCTGCGGGAGCTTTTCCCGTCCTGGGGGAGAGAGGAGAGGAGAGGCGTCTCAGCCCGAGCCCCCAAACCGCAGAAAAACCAAATTTTGGGGGTGCAGGGAACCCCCAGCCCTCCCGCGGGGGTGTAATTCCCTTTTTTTTTTTCATCTCCAAACCGGAGAATTCCGGTTTTTTAATCTCAAACCCGGAGAATTTTGTTTTTTTCATCTCAAACCCGAGATTTCCCTCACCGGCTGCTGATTCTCCTCCGTGTCCGCCCGGGAATTCTCGTTTTTTTTTTTCTCCTGCCTCTTCTCCAGCTCATTTTTCAGATCCTGCAGCTGCGGGAGCGAGGGGAATTCGGGAATTCGGGAATTCTGGAATTCGGGATTTCCCCCAAAATCCGCCGCCCCAAACCCGAGCGGGGATTTAATTTTAAATTAAAAACTCGGGAAAAGAGGGGCGGGAAAACGCGGCTTGAAATCCCGAATGGAATCCCCGAAATTTGGGGCAAATTCTGCCCGAACCCCCCCAGGGAGCGTCCCCGAGTGTCCCCAAATGTCCCCGAGGGTGGCACCTACCAGCTCCTCCAGCTTCCCGCACTCCGGGGCCGCTCTCCCGGCTCGGGGCCGAATCCCGGCTGGAATTCCCGGGTGGATCCGGGCTGGGCTGAGCCTGCGCCCGTCCCTCTCTCCACCTCTCCCGGTTTTTCCTCATCAGAATTCCAGGATTTCACCCCTGGAGCCGCTCCCTGCGCATTAAAACCCAAATTTGCCTCCCCCCAAAAAAGCGGCCGGGCCGGTTCCCGGCGGGGCGAGCGGCGCCCGGGGCTCGGCGGGAGCGCGGTGGGAAAAATCCAGGGGAAAAAACCCAACTCCCCCAAAAAAAAAAAAAAACAAAACAAAACCCCCAAAAAACCAAAACAAGAAAAAAAAATTAAATTTAAAATTTAATTTATGGAAGATTTCCCAGAAGTCTTTTCGCAGAAAAGTAACGAATAAACAAACAAATAAACAAACGAACAAACATGATTTTTAAATTTTCATTTGTAATAATATTATATTATATAATGATATTATAATAATAAAATAATTATAATACAACAAAAGTCTAATATAAAATAATACAATACAAAATAATAGTAGTAATAATAGTAATAGTAATAGTAGTAATAATAATAATAATAATAATAATAGTAATGTATTTCCAAACAAACCTCACTTCTGTTTTTTTGAAACGAAAAAAACCCGGTGTGGATTAAAAGCACCGCAAAAAAGAAGAATTTTGAGGCGCCAGGGATTGAAATCGCCACCGAATCAGCATTTAAACCCGAATTAACCCCGTTTAAACCCGGGTTAACTCGGCTCCGAATTAACCCCGTTTAAACCCGAACCCTGTTTAAATTAACCCCGTTTAAACCCGAACTAACCCCGTTTAAACCGGAATAAACCCGGCCCCGAATTAACCCCATTTAAACCCGAACCCCGTTTAAACCCAAATTAACCCCGTTTAAACCCGACCGTCCCCGTTTCTCACGAGGAAAACCCCAAAATTTCCCCGAAAATGAAAATTTGAGAGGAAAATTCTTCAAGCTTGGGAATTTTAGGCGAAAATTCCATTAAAAAAAACCCCCGAAAACTCGAGAGGAAATTTTTTTTCGAAATGTGGGGGTTTGAGAGGGAAATTGTTAAAAAAAAAAAAAAAAAAAAAAAAAGAGGGAATCTGAGACTAAATTTTCCCAAAAAACCGAGAATTTGAGAGGGAAATTCCCTAAAAAAAAAAAAAGAATTGGAGAGGGAAAATTCCCTGGAAAAATGAGATTTTAAGAAGGGAAATTCCCTGAAAAATGGGAATTTGAGAGGAATATTCCCCCAAACATAAGAATCTGTGAGGAAAATTCTTTAAAAAATGGAGATTTTAGAGGAAAATTCTTTTTTCGGAGATTTGAGCCTCCTGGAATTCCCAAGTAAAGGAAGGGAAGTACAAATCTTCTTTTGGATGGGAAAACAGAAATGGGGAGGAAAATATATTATCCAGAAATAAATAAATAAATAAATAAAATTTTTAAATGTAGTAATGCAGTGAGTGACGTAATAACGAGTGACGTAATAACGTAATTATGAGGAAAGACTGGATGGAGAAGGTAGGGAGGGAGGAAGGGTCGAGATTAAAAATTACATTAAAAATTTGATGGAGGAAGGGTGGAGATGAAAATTATATTTTAAAAATAATGGGAGAAGGGCTGAGATGGGCTGAAAGTGCCGGAGAGAGGGGGGGAAACGAGGGAAAAGGAGAAGGAAAGGACGGAAAAGGAGAAGGAAAGGACGGAAAAGGAAAAGCGGGAAAAAAAGAGCGAGTGTTTCTGCCCGGTTTCGAACCGGGGACCTTTCGCGTGTGAGGCGAACGTGATAACCACTACACTACAGAAACGCTGTGCCGCGCTCCCCGCCCCGCCGCGCTACGGCCGCTCGGGGCTCGCCGGGATCCCTCGGCCGAGCCCCGGAGCTTGGGAAAAACCAAAAAAACATCATTTTGGGTAAAAACCCCAACATTTTGAGTAAAAAAACCCTCGAACCGGCGGCTCCGGGCCCGGAGCGCCCGCCCAGTCCTCCAAGGCCAAAGAGTGGCGCGGACAGACAAACCCCGCCGGAAGCAGAGCGCCGCACCTCGCCGTCGTTGCGCGGCAACGGACGCCTACTTCCTACTAGAATGGGCGGGGCCCGCGCCGGAAGGCGGAAGTTGTGCGGCGTTTCCCGTCTGTGGCGGAGCCGCCGGCGGGCGAGCGCGGCCTGGGCAGACCCGGCGGGAACCGGGCGGGACCGGGCGGACACCGAGCGGCTCCTGCGGCACCGGGACAGCGCCGGGGGACAGCGGTACCAGCGCGGCGAGGCCTAGAGGGGCCCGGCGCCGGGTGAGCAGCGCGGGCCTCGAGGCCTCCAGCGGGGCCTGGCCGGGCTGCGGGGGCCGTGCCCGGGCCGGGGGCGCGGCGGGGCCGGGCGGGCGGCGCCGAGGAGCGGGAGGAGGAGGAGGAGGAGGAAGCAGAGCAGCAGCGGCAGCAGCACGGTCTCGCCCCGCGGCATGGCCGCCCCCGCCGCGCTGGGCGGCCCCGGCGCCCGGCCCGACCCGGTGGAGACGCTGCAGGAGGAGGCGATCTGCGCCATCTGCCTCGACTACTTCGCCGACCCCGTGTCCATCGGCTGCGGCCACAACTTCTGCCGCGGCTGCATCTCCCGGCTCTGGGCCCGCGGCGGAGCCGCCGAGCCGCGCCCGGCCCGCGCCGAGCAGGAGGAGGAGGAGGAGGAGGAGGAGGAGCTGGAGGAAGAGGAGCTGGACGTGGAGCAGGAGGAGGGAGGAGGAGGAGGTGGTGGAGGAAGAAGAAGCCGGCGCGGACGAGGAGGAAGAGGAGGAGATGTGGGAGGAAGAGGAGGAGGAGGAAGCCGAGCTCTGGGAAGACCCCGCTGAGGAGGAAGAGGAGGAGGAGGAGGAGGAGGAGGAGGAGGAAGAAGAAGAGGAAGAAGAAGAACCCGCAGCCTGGTCCGGCGGCGCGCAGGGCGGGTTCTACACCGAGGACGAGGACGCGATGGAGGAGGACGTGGAGGAGGAGGAGGCGGAGGAAGAAGAAGAAGAGGAGGAAGAAGAGGAGGAGGAAGAGGAGGAGGAGGTGGAGGAGGAAGAGCAGCCCGCCCCCGCCGCCCCCCGCCCGGCCCGCGCCTTCACGTGCCCGCAGTGCCGCAAGAGCTTCGCGCAGCGCAGCTTCCGCCCCAACCTGCAGCTCGCCAACATGGTGCACATCATCCGGCAGCTGCACCCGCGCCCGCCGCGCCCGCCCGCGCCCCCGGCGCCCCGGGCCCGGCGGGCCCCCGAGCTCTGCCCGCGCCACCAGGAGCCGCTCAAGCTCTTCTGCGAGACGGACGAGGCGGCGATCTGCGTGGTGTGCCGGGAGGCGCGGGGGCACCGGCAGCACAGCGTGCTGCCCCTGGAGGAGGTGGTGCAGGACTGCAAGGTGCGCGTTTGGGGGAATTTGGGGATTTTGGGGGTTTGAGATGATGGGAAGGGTCTGGCTGGATAAATTCAGTGAGTGGGGAGCGGGGAAAAAGGGAAAATTTGGGATTTTTTTGGAGATTTGTGACACTGGAAGGGTCTGGCTGGACCCTTCAGTGTCTGGGAGGAGATTTGGTTGTTTTCTTTTCTTTTGTTTTTTGTTTTTTTTTTTTTTGTTTTGTTTTGTGGTGTTTTTTGGGGTTTTTGTTTGTTTTTGGTTTGGTTTTGTTTGGTTTGGTTTGTTTTTTGGGAGTTTTTGGGGTCAGAACCCCCCAGTTTGGGTCCTTGGCCGGGTTAGGCTGGGAAATGCTCCAGTTCAGCACCAGGAAAACCCATTTCCATTTTTTGGGAACTCCAGGACGCAGAACTGGGGCTGGGGGAGATTTCTGGGCTCTGGGTGTGGACTTTGGGGTGGGAATTTGGGCTCTGATCCCCCCCTGCCCCCCAGAACAAGCTGCAGAGCCACCTGGAGCCCCTGAGGAAGCAGCTGGAGGCGGTGCTGAGGCAGAAGAGCAGCGAGGAGGAGAAAATCTCCCTGCTCAAGGTGAGACCCCGCCCCTTGCCCCCGTTTGTGGGGGGATTTTCCCAGTTTTCTCCATTTTCTCCCCATTTTTTCCCCATTTCACCCAGTTTCCCCTCATTTTTTCCCCATTTTCAGCCCATTTTCCCCATAGTTTTTTCCCATTTTCACCCCATTTTCCGCCCCCAGGATGAGATGCTGGCAGAGCTGGCTGCGCTGGAGGCCGATTTTTATTCCATTTCTATCCCATTTTTATTCCATTTTTATTGCATTTTTATTTCATTTTTTTTCCATTTTTTCCCAATTTTTTCCATTTTTTTTCCATTTTTATTCCATTTTATTCAATTTTTATTTCACTTTTTTCCATTTCTATTCAATTTCTATTCCATTTCTATCCCATTTTTATTCCATTTCTATCCCATTTTTATTCCATTTCTATTCCATTTCTATCCCATTTCTATTCCATTTTTTATTCAATTTACCCCATTTCTCCCATTCAGGATGAGATGCAGGCGGAGCTGGCCGCTCTTGAGGCCGATTTCGAGGTGCTGCGCCGGTTCCTGGCCAGGCTGGAGGCTGATTTCTATCCCATTTTTACCATTTCTCCCCATTTTTACCCCATTCAGGATGAGATGCAGGCGGAGCTGGCCGCCCTGGAGGCCGATTTCGAGGCGCTGCGCCGGTTCCTGGCCGGGGAGCAGCTGCTGCTGCTGCGGCAGCTCCAGGAGCGGCACCAGGCGCAGCTGCAGCGGCAGCGCCAGAACCTCGGCGTGCTGGAGGAGAGGAGCAGCGCCCTCAGGCGGCTCATCGGGGAGGCCGAGAGCGCGGGGAGACTGGAGGGGCTCAAACTGCTAAAGGTGGGGTTACAATGGGGTTACAATGGGGTTACAATGGGTTACAATGGGGTTACAATGGGGTTTGGGGTGCTGGAGGAGAGGAGCAGCGCCCTCAGGCGGCTCATCGGGGAGGCCGAGAGCGCAGGGAGACTGGAGGGGCTCAAACTGCTAAAGGTGGGGTTAAAAACAGGGTTACAATGGGGTTACAATGGGTTACAACGGGTTAAAAATGGGTTAAAATGGGATTTAGCAGGGTTAAATGGGTTAAAATGGGTTAAAATGAGATTTTTGTGGGGTTAAAATGAGATTTTGGGGGGTTTAAATGGGGTTCTGGGGGAAAAAAATCTGAGATTTGGGGTGAAAAACCCGACACTGGGATTTGGGGGAAAAACTTATTGATTAATGAATTAATTAATTACTTTTTCATTTTTTATCCCTCCCCATTCTGCACCTGCTGCCTCCCCCCAGGACATCAAAGGCACCTTCACCAGGTGAGTCCTTCCACCCAAACCCCAATTGCCCCTTTTTTAAAATTATTTTTATTTATTTTTTATTTATTTTTTTTTTTCCAGGAGCAGAATCCCAAATCCAATTTCCTCCCCTTTTTTTTTTTTTTTTTAATTTTTATTTTCTTTCCCTGTTTTTAATTTTCCCAGGTGTGAGAACATCAAATTCCCAATTTTTATTTTTATTTTAATTTGATTTGCATTTCCCAGGTGTGAGAACATGAAGTTCCCAATTTTTATTTTTATTTTAATTTTATTTCCATTTTTTTAGGTGTGGGAACATGAAGTTCCCTATTTTTATTTTTATTTTTATTTTTGTTTTTATTTTTATTTTTATTTTTATTTTTATTTTTATTTTTATTTTTGTTTTTATTTTTATTTTTATTTTTATTTTACTTTTTTCCCATTTCCCAGCTGTGAGAACATGAAGTTCCCAATTTTTATTTTTATTTTTATTTTTATTTTTATTTTTATTTTTATTTTTATTTTTATTTAATTTTTTTTCCCATTTCCCAGGTGTGAGAACATGAAGTTCCAGGAGCCCGAGCTGGTGCCGGTGGAGCTGGGGAAGAAATTCCGGAATTGTTTCCTGCAGGACGTGGTGCTGAGGAAAATGGAAAAGGTTTTCAGCAAAGTTCCCCAAGGTGGGGGGCAGGGGGGAAAAATTGGGGTTGGGGGGTGGGAATATGGGGTGAAAAATCGGGAATTTGGGGTTAAAAATCTGGAATTTAGGGATGGAAATTTGGGGTTAAAGGGGTTAAAATCTGGAATTGAAGGGATGGAAATTTGGGGTTAAAAAGCAGGAAATTGGGATTAAAAATCAGGAAATCCAGGTTTAAAGGGGTGAAAATTGGGGGTCAAAGGGGTGAAAATCTGGAATTGAAAGGATTGGAAATTTGGGTTAAGAACCAGGCAATTTGGGTTAAAAATCAGGAAATTTGGGATCCAAAGGGGTGAAAATTTGGAATTGAAGGCATTGGAAATTTGGGGTTAAAAGGCAGGAAATCAGGGGTTGAAGGGAGTGGAAATTGGGGTTAAAACCCAGGAAATTTGGTTTAAAAACCAGGAGATTTGGGTTAAAACCAGGAGATTTGGGTCAAGAACCAGGAGATTTGGGTTAAACCCAGGAGATTTGGGTTAAACCCCAGGAGATTTGGGTTAAGCCCAGGAGATTTGGGTTAAGCCCAGGATGTCTGGGGGTCCCAGGCTGACCCTCCCCTCCCGTCCCCTCCCTGCAGCCGACGTGACCCTGGACCCCGCGACCGCGCACCCGCGGCTGAGCCTGTCCCTGGACCGGCGCAGTGTCCGTCTGTCCGAGCGCCGCCCGGGCGCGGGGCCGGGCGTGGGGCTGGGGCCGGAGCGGCCGGAGCGGCCGAGAGCCCCGGGCTGGCCAGCGGCGACCTGTGTGTCCTGGGGGCGCCGGGTTCAGCGCCGGCCGGCACTACTGGGAGGTGGAGGTGGGGGCGGCGGGGCTGGGCCGTGGGGGCGGCGCGGAGCGGCGCAAGGCGGCTCTTCCTCCTCCTCCTCCTCCTCCTCCTCGCCCTCGGCGCCGCCCGGGCGCGAGATCTGGGCCGTGGGCACCACGGGCCGGGCGCTACCAGGCGCTGGAGCACACGGCGCTGGCCCCGGTGAGCAGCCCCGGCGCTTCGGCGTCTACCTGGACTACGAGCGGGGCCAGCTGGGCTTCTACAACGCCGAGAGCATGAGCCACATCCACACCTTCCACATCCGCTGCCGCGAGCGCGTCTTCCCCTTCTTCCGCGTGCTGGCCAAGGGCACGCGCATCAAGATCTGCACCTGACCCGGGGCTGCTCCTCTGCCTCCTGCTCCTCCTCAGCCTCATCTTCAGCCTCCTCCTCATCCTCCTCCTCAGCCTCATCTTCAGCCTCTTCAGCCTCCCTCATCTTCCTCATCTTCAGCCCCCTCTCCAGGGCACGCGCATCAAGGTCTGCACCTGACCCAGGCCGGGGCTGGGGCTCCTCGTCTGCATCCTCCTCATCTTCAGCCTCATCTTCCTCCTCCCCTTCCTCCTCCTCCTCCCGAGGGCTGGGCTGGGGCAGGGCCCGGCTCGCAGTGAGGGTTGGGATTGGGATGGGGCAGGGTCTGCGCCCTTAGAACCGGTTTTAAGTTAATTGGGGCAAGATCCCCCCTCTGGAACTGGTTCTGGGGCAGAGTCTGTCCCTCTTGGAACTGGTTTTGGGTTAATTTGGGTAGGGTCTGCACCTTTGGAGCTGGTTTTGGGTTAATTGGGGCAGGGTCTGTTCCTTTGGAACCAGTTTTGGGTTAGTTGGGGCAGAGTCTGTCCCTCTTGGAATTGGTTTTGGGTTGAACAGAACCGGTTTTGGGTTGGTTGGGGCAGGATCCCCCCCTTTGGAACTGGTTTTGGGTTAAAATGGGGCAGGGTCTGCGCCTTTGGAACCAGTTTTGGGTTGAACAGAACCGGTTTGGGGTTAATTGGGGCAGGTCTGTCCCTTTGGAGCCAGTTTTAGGTTGAACAGAACTGTTTTTGGGTTGATTGGAGCAAAGTCTGTCCCTTTAGAACCGGTTTTAGGCTGGCTGGGGCGGATCCCCCGGTCTGGTTCCCAGTTCAGTTCCGGTCCCGGTCCAGTTCTGGTTCAGTCCCCGTTCAGTCCCAGTTCAGTTCTAGTCCGGTCCCGGTTTGGTTCTGGTCCGGTCCCGGTTCAGTTCTAGTCCGGTCCTGGTTCAGTTTTGGTCCGGTCCCAGTTCAGTCCCGGTCCGGTCCTAGTTCGGTTCCGGATCAGTCCCAGTTCGGTTCTGGTTCGGTCCCAGTTCAGTTTTGGTCTGGTCCCAGTTCAGTTCCAGTCTGGTCCCGGTTCTGGAGCCGCCCCCTCCCTCCCTCCCTCCCTCTCCCAGTTCCATTTTGGGCCCTTCCCGGGTTTTTTTCTGTGTTTGGGGCCAAATCCCCCGAGATCCCAAAATCCCAAAATCCGCATTTTCAGTGCCTGGGATTTTTGGGATCCCCCCTCGCCCCTCCCGCCCCCCCTGGCCATTTTTTGGGGGAAAATCCCGGATTTTCCGCTCCCCTCTGGCACTTTACGGGTCCCCCCGGAGCTCCCCGAGTTGGGGATAATTTATTTTATTTTCATTTTCGTTTTTTTTCCTTTTTTTCCCCATTTTTATTTCCTGTCCCCGTCCCCCCGGCGTTTCCAGGATTTTTGGTGGATTTGGGAATTCCCTGTTGGGGTCACACAGAGCAGAATTCGGGATATTTTTGGCTAAAAGGAGAATCCAAAGCAGATTTAGTTTTATGACACGTCGAGAATAAAGAATTAAAGAAGTTGTACCCGAGGCTCCGGCTCATTTCCAGGGCGAGTTTGGGGGGAATTCTCCCAAAAATGGGGTCAGGGCCCCCCAAAAATCACCAAAACTCCAATCCCGGCTCCTTAATCCTGCCCTGATCCTCGGGAGTTCATTAATTAATTATTTATTAATTAAGGGTGACCTGGAGCTTCCTCACCTTTTCTTTTCTGGAATAGAATCCAGGAAAAGGCACCAAAAACTCCCCAAAACTGGTGAAAAACACAATTTTGGGCCCAAAGTGGAGCTGCTGCTGCTGCGTGGGGAGTTCCTCAGGAAAGGAGAATTCCAGAATTCCTGGGAATTCCTCGGGAAAGGAGAACTCCAGGAATCTGGGGAGATTCTGTCTTAATTTTATCCGTTTTGGGATTGTTTTTTTGTTTTGGTCTTTTTTTTTTTTTTTTTTAATGGAGGAGTTTTCCAGCAAGGGGAGGGAGGATGAGGAACTCAAAATCTCAAAATCCCACCCAAAATCCTGCCCAAAATCCCGCCTAAATCCCACCTAATTCCCGCCCAAAATCCCACCTAAATCCTGCCCCAATTCCCACCCAAATCTCGCCCAATTTCTTTCCAAATTCCCGCCCAAAATCCCACCTAAATCCCGCCTAACTCCCACCTAATTCCCGCCCCAAATCCCGCCCTAAATCCACGCCTCAAATCCCGCCCCAAGTCCCACCCAAATCCTGCCCCAAACCCCACCCAACTCCCGGGTTTAATCCCGGGTTTAACCCCTCTTAGCGCAGCCCTGAGCCCGGTTTCACAAAGCGCAGCTTTATTGAGTTTTTTGGGGTGAAAAAGGCGATTTTGGGCTCAGCGGGTGCCGATGGTCACCTGCCACACCCGCACCAGGTTGTCGGTGTAACCTGCGAACAGGGTCTGGGGACAGACAGGGGACAGGGTCACCCGGGGTCACCTGGGGTCAGCTGAGCCCCCCCAGGGTCTCATTCCCCAAATCCAGGTGCCCAGGTGAGTGTCCCTGCCCAGGTGAGTTCCCCCCACTCTCACCTGCCCAGGTGAGTCCCCCCACTCTCACCTGCCCAGGTGAGTCCCCCCCACGCTCACCTGCCCATCAGCTGACCAGGCCAGCGAGGTGCACTGTGGGGGCTCTGCCTTGCTGCTGGTGCTGATCACCTCCTGCTTCAGCTCGTCCACGATGATCTTCCCCTCCAGGTCCTGGGGGCAGGGGAGGGGACGGGGTCACCTGGGCACACCTGGGCACACCTGGATCCCCCAGATCCCCCCTGGATCCCCCCGGCTCAGGAACAGCCTCTGGGTTTCCCCACAGAGGGGTCGGAGGAACAAAAATGTCTCATCACAGCCTGGGGGGCACTCCCAAAATCCCACACCCTCCGGCCACTCCAGCGGTCAGTGGGCACTCCTGTGGTCACTCCCAGCAGTCAGTGGGCACTCCTGTGGTCACTCCCATTCTCAGGGGTTATTCTCAGGAACGTCACAGCCAGGGGTCACTCTCAGCAGTCACCCCCAATGGTCACTCCCAGGGTCACTCTCAGTGGCCAGTCCTATTCCTAGCGGTCAGTTCTACACGCAGCAGTCACTCCCAGTGGTCAGTGGCCACTCCCAGTGGTCAGTGGTCACTCAGTGGTCACCCATACCCATATTTTGATGCTGGGCCCCGTGGCTGCACACAGCCAGTAGCGGTTGGGGCTGAAGCAGAGCGCGTTGATCACGTCCCCCCCGTCCAGCGTGTACAGGTGCTTGCCCTCGTTCAGGTCCCACAGCATGGCCTGGCCGTCCTGGGAGGGGACAGAGGGGACAGAGAGGGGACACAGGGTCAGTGAAGGTCCCACAGCATGGCCTGACCATCCTGGGAGGGGACAGAGAGGACAGAGGGTCAGTAAGGGTCCCACAGCATGGCCTGGCCATCCTGGGAGGGGACAGAGGGAACAGAGAGGGGACACTGAGTATCAGCAGGGTCTCACAAAGGGACAGGGACACCCAGGAGACCCTAAAGTGGAGCCACTGAGCTGCAGGAGGGCCCAGGTGTCCCCAGTGTCCCCCCATGTCCCACCTTGCCCCCCGAGGCGCAGAGGGAGCCGTCGGGGCTCACGGTGACCGTGTTCAGGTAGCCCGTGTGCCCGATGTGGTTCGTCTTCAGCTTGCAGTTGGCCAAGTTCCACACCTGGGGGATGGGGTGAGATTTGGGGTGAGGGGTCAGATTTTGGGGTGATTTTGGGGTGATTTTTGGGGTGATTTAGGATGATTTTTGGATCACCTTGACCAGCTTGTCCCAGCCACAAGACACGATGATGGGGTTGCTGCTGTTGGGTGAGAAGCGCACGCAGGAAACCCACTCAGAGTGACTCTCGTCCTGTGGGGACAGGGGGACAGTGACAGGGAGGACAGGGGGACACCTCAGGGGCGTGGGGACATGGCCAGAGCCACCCCTGGGCATGGGGACACGGCCAGAGCCACCCCTGGGCGTGGGGACACGGCCAGAGCCAGCCCTGCCCACGGGACTGACCCCAAACCCCCAGGAATAACCTCAAACTGATCCCAAACGAACAGAACTGACCCCAAACCCCCAGAGCTGTCCCCAGTCCCCAGACCCCTCCCCAGCCCCCCCTTCTGCCCACCTGCACGGTGTACTTGCAGACCCCCAGCGTGTTCCAGAGTTTGATGGTTTTGTCCCGGGAGCCCGACACGATCTGCCGGTTGTCGGAGGAGAACGCCACGCTCAGCACGTCCTTGGTGTGCCCCACGAAGCGGCGCGTGGTGGTGCCCCTGGGGGCCAAAATGGGGTCAGGGCCACCTGCGGCTACCTGGGATCACCTGGGACCAGCCAGGGATCACCCAAAATCCCCCCTGAGCCCAGCCCAGGCTGCTCCCCCTGTGTCTCTCCCCTCATCATTGCAGGACTCTCCTCAGACCCGAGGGGTCAGAGAAAGGTTTGGGTGTAATCATCGGAGAGGGATGGGAGCAGCCCCAAAACACCCCAAAAACACGGGGTTTATATAAAAAATGGGATCTACCCTAAACACCCAGGATTTACCCCAAAAACTGGGGATTTACACTAAACCCCCCCTGGGATTACGCCCAAAATCCTGGGATTTACTTAAAAAAAAACCCCAAGATGTACCCCCAAAATCCTAGAATTTATCTTGAGAGCCTGAGATTTACCCCGATTCTAGTATCATCTGGCCCTGCTGAGATCCCAGGGGAATGAGGACCTGTCCCAGACCCCCCCAGTGCCCCCCAGAGCCTCCTCCAATTTACCTGGTGAGGTCCCAGAGGTGCAGGGTCCCACCCCAGACCCCCCAAAGCCCCCAGACTCACGTGGTGAGGTCCCAGAGGCGCAGGGTGCCGTCCCAGCTCCCCGACAGAGCGAACTGCCCGTCAGACGAGATCACCACGTCACTGACAAAGTGCGAGTGGCCGCGCAGCGCCCGCTGCGGGATCCCGTAGTTTGTCTCGTCACGGGTCAGCTTCCACATGATGATGGTTTTGTCTGGGGAGGGGGAACGGGGAGGGGTCACCCCTGAGACCCCCGGGGTGGGAGGAGCCACCCCAGGGACCCCCCGGGAGCGGGGGACACAATAAAGACAAATCCCGAAAAAATCCCAAAAAACGTGGGGAGGATGCTGGTGCTGCTTCCTCATCCCCGGTCCCAAAAATCGAATTTTGGGGGTCCTGGCCCCAAATCCAGACTGGCTGAGGGGGGAATCCCCCAGTTCTGTCAGCTCCTGCTGCCCCAAATGGGATTTTGGGGGTTTCAGCCCCGCTCTCAACTCAGAATTGTGAGAGACCCCCCCCAGTTCTGTCAGTTCCTGCTGCCCCAAATTCCTCCAAAATCGGATTCTGGGCGGTCCCGGCCCCAAATCCGGACTGACTGAGGAGCAGGAATCCCCAATTCTGTCAGTGGAGTCCCCCCAAACCCCTAAAACCTCCCCCCAAACCCTCAGACCTCCCCGAAACCCCCTCCCCGGGGGCTCCCCCAGACCCCCGGGCCGCTCTCCCGCACGCCCCCGCCCCGCCCCGGCCCTGCCCGAGTCCCCTCAGGGCGCGCACCGCGCGAGGCCGACAGGATCATGTCGGGGAACTGCGGCGTGGTGGCGATCTGCGTCACCCAGCCGTTGTGGCCCTTCAGGGTCCCGCGCAGGGTCATCTGCTCCGTCATGGCGGCGGCGGATGGCGGCGGGGCGCGGCGGGGAAGGCGGGATGGCGGCGGATGCGCGGCAGCCTCGGCCCGGTCCCGTCCGTCCCCTCAGGCCGGCGCGGGCGGAAAAAGGAGGAGCCGCTTCCGGCGGAACCAGAAGTTATGTGTGCCGTACGGCAGCATGGCGGCCCGCGTGGGAAACAGGGCGGCGTCCGGCGGTGTTGTACGGAAAGCGCGGGCGGAAACAGGTCGTGTAACTTCCGGCGGAACCAGAAACGCTGTATGCCGTACAGCAGCATGGCGGCCCGCGTGGGCAACAGGGGGTGTCCTGCGATGTTGTACGGAAAGCGAGGGCGGAAACAGTAGGCGCCACTTCCGGCGGAACCGGAAACGCTGTATGCCGTACAGCAGCATGGCGGCCCGCGTGGGCAACAGGGCGGCGTCCTGGGGTGTTGTACGGAAAGCGCGGGCAGAAACAGGTAGCGCAACCTCCGGCGGAACAGAAACGCTGTATGCCGTACAGCAGCATGGCGGCCCGCGTGGGCAACATGGCGGAGTCCTGCGGTGTTGTACGGAAAGCGCGGGCGGAAACAGAAGGCGCCACTTCCGGCGGAACCGGAAACGCTGCGTGCCGTACAGCAGCATGGCGGCCCGCGTGGGCACCAGGGCGGCGTCCTGCGGTGTTGTACGGAAAGCGCGGGCGGAAACAGTAGGCGCCTTTTCCGGCGGAACCGGAAACGCTGTATGCCGTACAGCAGCATGGCGGCCCGCGTGGGCAACATGGCGGAGTCCTGCGGTGTTGTACGGAAAGCGCGGGCGGAAACAGTAGTCGTAACTTCCGGCGGAACCGGAAACGCTGTATGCCGTACAGCAGCATGGCGGCCCGCGTGGGCAACAGGGCGGCGTCCTGCGGTGTTGTACGGAAAGCGCGGGCGGAAACAGGTAGCGCAACTTCCGGCGGAACCGGAAACGCTGTATGCCGTACAGCAGCATGGCGGCCCGCGTGGGCAACAGGGCGGCGTCCTGCGGTGTTGTACGGAAAGCGCGGGCGGAAACAGTAGGCGCCACTTCCGGCGGAACCGGAAACGCTGTATGCCGTACAGCAGCATGGCGGCCCGCGTGGGCAACAGGGCGGAGTCCTGCGGTGTTGTACGGAAAGCGCGGGCGGAAACAGGTAGTAACTTCCGGCGGAACCGGAAACGCTGCGTGCCGTACAGCAGCATGGCGGCCCGCGTGGGCAACAGGGCGGCGTCCTGCGGTGTTGTACGGAAAGCGCGGGCGGAAACAGGTCGTGTAACTTCCGGCGGAACCGGAAACGCTGCGTGCCGTACAGCAGCATGGCGGCCCGCGTGGGCAACAGGGCGGAGTCCTGCGGTGTTGTACGGAAAGCGCGGGCGGAAACAGGTCGTGTAACTTCCGGCGGAACCGGAAACGCTGTATGCCGTACAGCAGCATGGCGGCCCGCGTGGGCAACAGGGCGGCGTCCTGCGGTGTTGTACGGAAAGCGCGGGCGGAAACAGGTCGTGTAACTTCCGGCGGAACCGGAAACGCTGTATGCCGTACAGCAGCATGGCGGCCCGCGTGGGCAACAGGGCGGCGTCCTGCGGTGTTGTACGAAGCGCGGGCGGAAACAGGTCGTGTAACTTCCGGCGGAACCGGAAACGCTGTATGCCGTACAGCAGCATGGCGGCCCGCGTGGGCAACATGGCGGCGTCCTGCGGTGTTGTACGGAAAGCGCGGGCGGAAACAGGTAGGCGCCACTTCCGGCGGAACCGGAAAGTTTGTGTGCCGTACAGCAGCATGGCGGCCCGCGTGGGCAACAGGGCGGCGTCCTGCGGTGTTGTACGGAAAGCGCGGGCGGAAACAGGTAGAGCTACTTCCGGCGGAACCGGAAACGCTGTATGCCGTACAGCAGCATGGCGGCCCGCGTGGGCAACATGGCGGCGTCCTGGGGTGCTGTACGGAAAGCGACCGGAAACGCTGTATGCCGTACAGCAGCATGGCGGCTCGCTTGGGCAACATGGCGACGTTATGCGGTGCTGTACGGAAAGCGCGGGCGGAAACAGGTAGCGCCACTTCCGGCGGAACAGGAAGCGATGTGCGCCGTACGGCAGCATGGCGGGCCGTGCGGGCAACATGGCGGCGCCTAGGGGTGTTGTACGGAA
>JAREIS010000582.1:0-20000 GCA_030060385.1 Muscicapa striata striata
AAGATCCGCCTGCTGCCGGCGTGGAGGGCGCTGCAGCGCCCGCGGCGCAGGGGTGAACAAGTCTAGCCTCCTCCGGGTGGCCGCCAGACACCAGGTCTTCCCGGCTCGGGGCCGGCGGGCTGGCTGGCAGGACCCGCCTGCCACCGTCTTGAAGGGTGCGGCAGCGGCCCGCAGCGCCGGGGTGAACAGGTCTACCCTTCTCCAGGGCGGCCGATGGACACCAGTTCTATCCGTCTCCAGGGCCGGCCGGCCGGTGGGATTTGTCAGCCACCGGCGGGAATGGCGCTGCAGCTGCCCGCGGCGACGAGATGAAAAGGTCTACCCTTCTCCGGGGCGGCCGCCGGAGACCAGGTCTACCTAGCTCCGGGGCCAGCTGTCCGACCGGCAAGGTCCGCCTGCCACAGGAAGGGGAGGGCGCTGCAACGGCCCGCGGGACCGAGTTTAACAGGTCTACTCTTTCCCAAAGCGGCTGCGGGAGACCACTTGTACTCGGCTCCGAGGACCCGCCTGCTGCTGGCTGGGCGGGTGCTAAAGCAGTTCACGGCGCCGGGGTGAACAAATCTATCCTTCTCCGGAGCGGCCTCTGGAGACCAGGTCCACCCGGCTCCGGGGCCGGCCAACACGCCGGTTGGATCTGCCTGCCGCCAGAAGAAGAAGGTGCTGCAGCGGCCCACGGCGCAAATGTGAACAAATCTACCCTTTTCCGGGGTGGCCGCCGGAGACCAGGTCTACTCGGCTCTGGTGCCGACAGGGCGGCCGGCGGGATCCACCGGCCGCCGGCGGGGAGGGCGCTGCAGCGGCCCGCGGTGCCAGGGTGAACAGGTCTACCCTTCTCGGGGCGGACACCAGAGGCCAGGTCTACCCAACTCCGATTATGGCGGGCCAGCCGGCAGGGTCCACCTGCCGCTTGCAGGGAAGGCGCTGTAGCGGTTCGCGGTACCGGAGTGTGGAGGTCTACCCTTCTCACGGCGGCCGCCGGAGACTAGAACTATCCGGCTCTGTGGCCGGCGGGCCGGTTTGAGGATCCGCCTGCCGCCGGCGGGGAGGGCGCTGCAGCGGCCGGCAGCGCCGGGGTGAACAGGTCTACCCTTCTCCAGAGCGGCCGCCGGAGACCAGGTCTACCCGGCTCTGCGGCCGGCGGGCCAGTTTGAGGGATTTGTCTGCCGCTGGCGGTAAGGGCGCTGCAGCGGCCTGCGGCGCCTGGTTGAACAGGTCTACCCTTTTCCGGGGCGGCCGCCGGAGACCAGGTCTACCCGACTCTGGGGCCGGCCGGCTGGCCGGCGGGATCTGCCTGCCGCCGGCGGGATCTGCCTGCCGCCGGCGGAGACGGCGCCGCAGGGGTTTGCGGCGCCCGGGTGAACAGGTCTACCCTTCTCCGGCGCAGCCACCGGAGACCAGGTCTAAACGGCTCTGGGGCCAACCAGCCGGCCGGCAAGATCTGCCTGCTGCCGGCAGGAGGGTGCTGCAGCGGCCCGCGGCGCAGAGGTGAACAGGTCTACTCTTCTCCGGGGAAGGCGCCGGAGACAAGGTCTACCCGGTTCCGGGGCCGGTTGGCCAGCCGGTGGGGTACGTCTTCCGTCTGCGTGGAAGGCGCTAAAGCGGCCTGCGGCGGCTGGGTGAACAGTTCTACCCTTCTCCGGGGCGGCAGCCGGATGACCTGGTCTAGCCGGCTACGGGGCCGGCGGGCCGGTTTGCCGGGTCCGCCTTCCACCGGTGGTAGGGACGCTGCAGACGCCCTCGGCGCCGGGGTGAATAGGTCTACCCTTCTCTGGGGCGGCCGTCAGAGACCAGGTCTACTCGGTCCGGGATGGGCCGGCCGGCCCACGGGGCTTGCCTGCCGTCGGTGGGGAGGGCGCTGCAGCGCCCTGCGGCGCCGGGGTCAACAGGTCTACCCTTCCCTGAGACTACAGCCGGAGACCAGGTCTACCCAGCTCCGGGGCCGGTCAGCCGGCCTGCTTGGTCCGCCTGCCATCGGCGGGGAGGACGCTGCAGCGGCCCGCGGTGCAAGGGTGAACATGTCTACCCTTCTCCGGGACGGACACCAGAGGCCGGGTCTACCCAGCTCCGATTATGGCGGGCCGGCCGGAAGGGTCCACCTGCCGCTTGCCGGGAAGGCGCTGTAGTGGTTCGCGGTGCCGGAGTGTGGAGGTCTACCCTTCTCACGGCGGCCGCCGGAGACTAGAACTACCCGGCTCTGGAGCCGGCGGGCCGGTTTGAGGGATCTGCCTGCCGCCAGGGGGGAGGGCGCTGCAGCGGCCCGCAGCGCAGGGGTGAACAGGTCTACCCTTCTCTAGAGCGACCGCCAGAGACCAGGTCTACCCGGCTCCGCGGCCGGTGGCCAGTTTGAGGGATTTGTCTGCCGCCGGCGGAGACGGCGTTGCAGGGGTTTGCAGTGCCCGGGTGAACAGGTCTACCCTTCTCCGGCGCGGCCACCGGAGACCAGGTTTATCCGGCTCTGGGACAGACCTGCCAGCCGGCGGGGTCCGCCTGCTGCCGGCAGGGAGAGTGCTGCAGCGGCCCCCGGCGCCGAGGTGAACAGGTCTACTCTTCTCCGGGGCAAATGCCGGAGACAAGGTCTACCCGGTTCCGGGGTCGGTTGGCCAGCCAGTGGGGTACGCCTTCGGTCTGCGTGGAAGGCGCTGAAGCGGCCTGCGGAGCCGAGATGAACAGGTCTAGCCTTCTCCAGGGCGGCCGCCAGAGACCAGGCCTACCTGGCTTTGGGGCCGGCGGGACGGCCGGCAACATCAGCCTGCTGCCGTCGGAAAGGGAGCTGCAGCGGCCCACAGCACCGGGTTGAACAGTTCTACCCTTCTCCAGGGCGGCCGCCGGAGACCAGGTCTAGCCGGGGCCAGCGGGCCGGTTTGCCGGGTCCGCCTTCCACCGGTGGCAGGGACACTGCAGCCGCCCTCGGCGCCGGGGTGAATAAGTCTCCCCTTCTCCGGGGCGGACACCAGAGACCAGGTCTACCCGGCTACGGGGCTGGCCGGCGTGCCGGCGGGATCCGCCTGCTGCCGGCAGGGAGGGCTCTGCAGCGGCTCGCGTCCCTGAGCTGAACAGGTCTAGCTTTCCCTGAGGCTACATCCGGAGACCAGGTCTAAACGTTTCCGGGGCCGGCCTGCCTGCCAGCGGGATCCGCCTGCCACCATCGGGGGGGGCGCTGCAGCGGCCTTCGGCGACGGGGGAAGAGGACTACACTTCTCCGGGGCAACCGCCAGAGACCAGGTCTACCCGGCTCCGGGGCCGGCGGTCCGGTTGGCAATATCCGCCTGCCGCCGGCAGGGATGGCGGTGTTGCGGCCTGCAGCGCCAGGGTGAACAGATCTACCCTTCTATGGGGCGGCCGCCGGACACTAGGTCTACCCGATCCTGGGGCAGACCGTCCGCCGGCGGGGTCTGCCTTTGGCCGGCGGGAAGGGCACTGCAGCGGCCCAGGGCACCAGAGTGAACACGTCTACCCTTCTCTGGGGCGGCCACTGGACACCAGGTCTACCCGGCCCGGGGCCGTCCGGCCGTCCGGCGGCATCCGCCTGCCGCCGAAAGGGGAGGGTGCTGCAGCGGCTTGCTGCGCCGGTGTGAAAAGGTCTACCCTTCTCCGGGGTGGCTGCCGGAGACCAGGTCTACCTGGCCCCGGGACTGACCGGCCTGCCGGCGGGGTCCGCCTTCGGTTAGCGGGAAGGGCGCTGCAGCAGACCGCGGCACCGGGCTGATCAGTATTACCCTTCTCCGGGGCCGCCCGGCTGGCTGGCGGGATCCGCCTGCCGCCGGCCTGGAGTTCGCTGCAGCGGCCCGCAGCACTGGGGTGAACAGGTCTACCCTTCTCCAGGGTGGCCGCCAGAGACCAGGTCTACCCGACTTCAAGGCCGTCTGGCCTGCCGGCAGGATCCGCCTTCCACCGGAAGGGGAGGGCGCTGCAGCTGCTCCTGGTGCCGGGGTGAACAGGTCTACTCTTCCCTGAGACTACACCCGGAGACCGAGTCTGCCCGGCTCCGGAGTTTTCCGGCTGGCCGGCGGGCTCCTACCGGCGTCGGCAGGGCGGGCGCCGCAGCGGCCTGCGGCGCCGGGGTGAACAGGTCGACCCTTCTCCAGGGCGGCCGCCAGAGACCAGGCCTACCCGGTCCGGGACGGGCCGGCCGGTCCACGGGGCATGCCTGCCGTCGGTGGGGAGGGCAC
Organism: Muscicapa striata striata; assembly: GCA_030060385.1. Lineage (NCBI taxonomy): Eukaryota > Metazoa > Chordata > Aves > Passeriformes > Muscicapidae > Muscicapa > Muscicapa striata. Next base: position 4,170 of record JAREIS010000582.1, read on the forward strand.
TGCAGCGCCCCGCGGCACCGAGGTGAACAGGTCTACCCTTCCCTGAGGCTACAGACGGAGACCGGGTCTACCCAGCTCCAGGGCCGGTCAGCCGGCCGGCTTGGTCCGCCTGCCGTCGGCGGGGAGGGCGCTGCAGCGGCCAGCGGCGCTGTGGTTGAACAGCTCTACCCTTCTCCGGGGCGGCTGCCTAAGGCCAGGTCTACACTGCTCCAGGGTCAACGGGCTGGCCAGCGGGATCCACCTGCCGCTGGAAGGGGAGGTCTCTGCAGCGGCCCGCGGTGACGGGGTCAAAAGGTTTACCCTTCTCTGGGTCGGCTGACTGAGACCAGGACCACCCGGCTCCAGGGTCGGCCGGCCGGCCGGCCAGCGGGACCTGCCTGCTGCTGGCATGGAGGGCGCTGAAGGGGCCCGCGGCGCCAGGGTGAACAAGTCTAGCCTTCTCCGGGGCGGCCGCCAGACACCAAGTCTACCCGACTCCGGGGTTGGCCGGCCGGGGGGCGGGATCCGCCTGCCACCGGCGGGGAGGGTGCTGCAGTGGCTCGCAGCGCAGGGGTGAACAGGTCTCCCCTTCTCCGGGGCGGCCGCCGGAGACCAGGTCTACCCGGCTTTGGCGCCGACCGGCCGACCGGCGAGATCCGCCTTACACCGGAGGGGAGCGCGCTGCAGCGGCCCGCAGCGTCAGGTTGAACAGGTCTACCCTTCTCCGGGGCGGCCGTCAGAGACCAGGTCTACCCGGCTCGAGGACGGATCTCCCGGCCGGCGGGGTCAGCCTGCCGCCGGAAGGGGAGGGCGCTCCAGCAGCCCGGGGCGCCGGGTTGAACTGGTCAACCCTACTCCGCAGCGGCAGCCAAAAACCAGGTCTACCCAGTTCCGGGGCCGGCCGGCCGGCAGGATCCGCAAGCCGCTAGCGGGGAGGTCACTGCAGCGGCCTGCGGCGCCAGGGCGAACGGGTCTACCCTTCTTCCGGGTGGACACCGGAGACCAGGTCTACCCAGCTACGGGACTGTCGGGCCGGCTGGTGAGATCCACCAGCTGCCGGCGGGGAGGGCGTTGCAGCAGTTCGCGGCACCGAGGTGAAAAGGTCTACCCTTCTCTGGGGCGGCCTCCTGAGACCAGGTCTAGCCGGCTCCAGGGCCGGCGGCCGGCCGGCAGGATACGCCTGCCGTTGGCGGCAGGGGCGCTGCAGCGGCCCAGTACGACGGGGTGAACAGGTCTACCCTTCTCCGGGGCATAAGCCGGAGACCAGGTCTACCCGGATCCGGGGCTGGCCGACCGCGGGGAGGGATCCGCCTGCCGCCAGCTGGGAGGGCACTGCAGTGGCCCGCGGCGCCGGGGTGAACAGGTCTACCCTTCTCCGGGGCAGCCGCCGTAGACCGGGTCTACCCGGCTCAGGGGCCGGCGGGACGGCTGGCAGGATTTGCCTGCCCCCGGCAGGGAGGGCGCTGCAGCGGCCCGCGGCGCCGGGGTGACCATGTCTACCCTTCTCCGGGGTGGCCAGCCTGCCGGCAGGATCCCCCTGCAGCCAAAAGGGAAGAGCGCTGCAGCGGCTCGCGGCGCCGGGGTGAACAGGTCTACACTTCTGCTGAGCGGCCGCCGCAGACCAGGTCTACCTGGTTCCGGGGCCGGCCGGCCGGCTGCCAGGGTCCGACGGCTGCCAGTGGGGAGGTCGCTGCAGCGGCCCGCGACGCTGGGATGAACAAACCTACTCTTCTCCAGGGTGGCCGCCGGAGACCCTGTCTACCTGGCTCCGGTGCTGGCGCTCCTGCTGGCGGGATCCGCCTGCCGCCAGCTGGGAGGGCACTGCAGTGGCCCGCGGAGCGGGGGTGAACAGGTCTACCCTTCTCCGGAGCGGCCGCCGGAGACCAGGTCTACCCTGCTCCGGGGACAAGGGGCAGGTTGGCGATATTCCCCTTCTGCCAGCAGGGCGGCACTGCAGCGGCTCGCGGCGCCGGGGTGAACCGGTCTACCCTTCTCTGGGGTGGCTGCCGGAGACCAGGTCCATCCGGCTCCATGACCGACCAGCTGGCCGGCGGGGCTTCCCGGCCTTCAGCGGGGAGGGCGATGCAGCGGCCCACGGCACCGGGGTGAACAGGTCTACCCTTCCCTGAGGCTACAGCCGGACACCGGGCCTACCCGGCTCCGGGGCCGGCCGGCCGGCCGGCTGGGTCCGCCTGCAGTCGGCGGGGAGGGTGCTGCAGCAGACCGCGGCGCCAGGGTGAACAGGTCTAGCTTTTTCCAGGGCGCCCCCTGGAGTCCATGTCTACCCAGTTCTGGGGCTGGCTGGCCAGCCGCCGGGGCCTGCCTTCTGCCGGTGGGGAGGTCGCTGCACAGTCCCGCGACGCTGGGGTGAACAAACCTACTCTTTTCCAGGGCTGTCGCTGGAGACCAGGTCTACCCGGCTCCGCTGCCTGCAGTCCGGCCGGCGGGATCCACCTGCAGCCGGCGGGGAGGGCACTGCACCGGCCCGCGGCGCCGGGGTGAACAGGTCTACTCTTCTTAGGGGCGGCCGCCGGAGACCAGGTCTACCCGGCCCGGGGCCGGCCGGCCGGCTGGCAGCATACGCCTGCTGCCGCCGGAAGGGGAGGATGCTGTAGCGGCCCGCAGAGCCGGGGTGAACAGGTCTACCCGTCTCCGGAGCGGCCGCCGGAGACCTAGTCTTCCCTGTTCCGGGGCCAGGGGGCAGGTTGGTGATATCCGCCTTCTGCCGGCCGGCGAGGAGGGCACTGAAGCGGCCTGCGGCGCCGGAGTGTACAGGTCTACCATTCTCTGGGGCGGACAACAGAGACCAGGTCTACCCGACTCTGGGGCCAGCCGGCCGGCCGGCGGGATCTGCCTACAGCCAAAACGGGAAAACTCTGCAGAGGCTCGCGGCGCCAGGGTGAACCGGTCTACCCTTTCCTGTGGCTACACCCGGAGATCAGGACTACCCGACTCTGAGGGCCAGCGTGCTGGTTTTAGGGATCCGCCTGCCACCGGCAGAGAGGGCGCTGCAGTGGCCTGCGGCGCCGGAATGAAGAGGTCTATCCTTCTCCGGGGCGGCCGCCGGAGACAAGGTCTACCCGGCTCAGGGCCCGGCGGGACTGCCGGCGGGATTCCCGTGCCGCCAAAAGGGGAGAGTGCTGCAACGGCTCGCGGCGCCGGGGTGAACCGGTCTACCCTTCCGTGAGGCTACACCCGGAGACCAGGTCTACGCGGCTCCGGGGCAGCCCGGCCGGCTGACAACGTCCGTCCGGCGTCGGCGGGGAGGGCGCTGCAGCGGCCCGCTGCGACGAGGTGAACAGGTCTACACTTCTCCAGGGCGGCTGCCGGAGACCAGGTCTACCCGGCTCCGGGACTGACTGGCCTGCCTTAGGGATCCGCCAGCCACCGACGGGGAGGGCGCTGCAGCAGCCTGCGGTGCTGGGGTGAAGAGGTCTACACTTCTGCGGGGCGGCCGCCGCAGACCAGGTCTAAATGGGTTTGGGGCCGGCCGGCAGGCCAGCTAGGTCCGCCTGCCATTGGCAGGAAGTTTGCTGCAGCGTCTCGCGGCGCCGGGGTGAACCGGTCTACCCTTCCCTGAGGCTACACCCAGAGACCGGGTCTACCCGGCTCTGGGGCCAGTCGTCCGGCGGGCAGGGTCCGACCGGCGTCGGTATAGAGGGCGATGCAGCGGCCTGCGGCGCCGGGGTGAACAAGTCTACCCTTCTCCGGAGCGGCCGCCGGAGACCAGGTCTACCTGGCCCTGGGGCAAGCGTGCTGGTTTGCGGGATCCGCCTGCCGCCGGCCGGGAGGGTGCTGTAGCAGCCTGCGGCGCCGGAATGAAGAGGTCTATCCTTCACTGGGGCGGCCGCCGGAGACCAGGTCTACCCAGCTCTGGGGCTGGCGGGCCAACCGGCAGGATCCACCTGCGGCCGGCGGAGAGAGGGATGAAGTGGTCGCGGCGCCAGTGTGATCAGGTCTACCGTTCTCCGGGGCAGCTGCCGGAGACCAGGTCTAACCGGCTCTGGGACCGGCCAGCAGGATCTGTCTGCCGCCGGAATGGGAGGGCGCTGCAGTGGCCTGCGGCGCCCGGGTGAACAGGTCTGACCCTCTCCAGGACAGCCACCAGAGACCAGGTCTATTGGGCTCCGGGGCCGGCGGGCAGGCTGGCGGGATCCGCCTGCCGCCAGCAGGTAGCGCACTGCAGCGACCCGCGGCGCGGCGCTGGTCAGCTCTACGCTTCTCTGGGACGGACGTCGGAGACTAGGTCTACCTGCCTCTGGGGCTGGCCGTCCAGCTGGTGGGGTCCGCCGGCTGCCGGCAGGAAGGGCGCTGCAGCGGCCTGCGGAGCTGGCGTGAACAGGTCAATCTTTCTCGGGGGCGGCCGCCGGAGACCAGGTCAAGACGGTTCTGGTGCCAACCGACCTGCCAGCGGGATCCGCCGGCCGCCGGCAGGAAGGGCGCTGCAGCGGCCCGCGGAGCTGGCGTGAACAGGTCTACCCTTCTCCGGGGCGGCCGCCGGAGACCAGGTCTACCCGGCTCAGGGGCCGGCGAGACAGCTGGCGGGATTTGCCTGCCGCCGGCGGGATCCGCCTACCGCCAAAAGGGGAGAGCAGTGCAGCGGCTCGCGGCGCCAGGGTGAACCGGTCTACCCTTCCCTGAAGCTATACCCGGAGACCAGTACTACCCGACTCTGGGGCCAGCGTGCCGGTTTGAGGGATCCGCCTGCTGCCGGCAGGGAGGGCGCTGCAGCAGCTAGCGGCGCCGGGGTGAACCGGTCTACCCTTCCCTGAGGCTACACCGCGCGACCAGCTCTACCCGGCTCCGGGGCCGGCCGGCCAGCCGGCAGGATCCACCTGCCGCCAGAAGGGTAGGGCGCTGCAGCGGCCCCCGGCGCCGGGGTGAACAGGTCTAGCCTTTTCCGGGGCGGCCGCCGGAGACCCGGTCTACCTGGTTCCGGGGCCGGCCGGCCGGCCGCCGGGGTCCGACGGCTGCCAGTGGGGACGTCGCTGCAGCGGCCCGCAACGCTGGGATGAACAAACCTACTCTTCTCCAGGGCGGCTGTTGGAGACCCTGTCTACCCGGCTCCGGTGCTGGCGGTCCCGCCGGTGGGATCCGCCTGCCGCCACCTGGAAGGGCGCTGCAGTGGCCCGCGGCGCCGGGGTGAACCGGTCTACCCTTCTCTGGGGCGGCTGCCGGAGACCAGGTCTATCCGGCTCCATGACTGACCCGCTAGCCGGCGGGGCCTCCCGGCCTTCAGCGGGGAGGGCGATGCAGCCCCCACGGCACCGGGGTGAACAGGTCTACCCTTCCCTGAGGCTACAGCCGGACACCTGGTCTACAGGTCTCTGGAGCCGGTCGGTCGTCCGGCTGGGTCTGCCTGCTGTTGGCGGGGAGGGTGCTGCAGCAGACCGCGGCGCCAGGGTGAACAGGTCTAGCCTTTTCCAGGGGGCCCGCCGGAGTCCATATCCACCCAGTTCCGGGGCTGGCCAGCTGCTGTGGTCTGCCTGCTGCCGGGGGGAGGTCGCTGCAGCGGCCTGCGACGCTGGGGTGAACAAACCTACTCTTCTCCAGGGCCGCCGCCGGAGACCAGGCCTACCCGGCTCCGGTGCCTGCGGTCCGGCCGGCAGGATCCGCCTGCCACCGTCGGGGAGGGCACTTCACAGGCCCGCGGTGCCGGGGTGAACAGGTCTACCCTTCTCTGGGGCGGCCGCCGGAGACCAGGTCTACCCGGGACGGCGCCGGCCGGCCGGCAGCATCCGCCTACTGCCGCCGGAAGGAGAGGACTCTGCAGCGGCCCGCGGATCCGGGATGAACAGGTCTACCCTTCTCTGGAGCGGCCGCCGGAGACCAGGTCTTCCCTCCTCCAGGGCCAGGGGGCAGGATGGCGATATCTGCCTTCCGCCGGCGGGGAGGGTGCTGCAGCGGCCTGCAGTACCGGGGTGAACATGTCTAGCCTTCTCCGGGGTGGCCGCCGGAGACCAGGACTACCCGGCTACAGGGCCGGCGGGCTGCCCGGAGTGGTCCGCCTACCACCGGCGGGGAGGGCGCTGCAGCGGTCCGTGGCACATGGGTGAACAGGTCTACCCTTCTCTGGGGCAGCCGCCGGAGACGAGGTCTACCCGGCACCGGGCCGGCCGTCTGGCCGGCAGGGTCCGCCTGCCGATGGAAAGGGAGGGCCCTGCAGCGGCCCGCGGCGCCGTGGTGAACAGGTCTACCCTTCTCCGGAGCGGCCTCCGGAGACCAGGGCTACTCGGCTCTGGCACCGGCGGGCCGGTTTGAGAGATCCGCCTGCCACCGACGGGGATGGCGCTGAAGCAGCCTGCGGCGCCGGAATGAAGAGTTCTATCCTTCTCCGGGGCGGCCGCCGGACACCAGGTCTACCCGGCTCTGGGGCTGGTGTACCGACCGGCGGGATCCACCTGCTGCCGGCGGGGAGGGGCTGAAGCGCTCCGCGGCGCCGGGGTGATCAGGTCTGCCCTTCTCCGGGGGGACACCGGAGACCAGGTCTACCTGACCTTGGGACCGGCCGGCGGGATCCGCCTGCTGCCGGCAGGGGAGGGCACTGCAGCGGCCCGCGACGCCAGGTGAACAGGTCTAGACTTCTCCGGGGCGGCTGACAAAGACCATGTCAACCCAGCAGCAGGGCCGGCGGGCCGGCCTACGGGATCCGCCTACCGCCGGCGGACAGGGCGCTGCAGCGGTTCGCGGCGCCGGGGTGAGCAGGTCTAGCCTTTCCTGGGGCGGCAGCCGGAGACTAGGTCTGCCCGGCTCCGGGGCCGACCGGTCGGCCGGCGGGGTCCGTCTTCGGCCAGCGGGAAGGGCGCTGCAGCGGCCCGAGTCGCCGCGGTGAACAGGTCTGCAATTCTCCGGGGCGGACACCGGAGACTAGGTCTACCGCGCCCGAGGACGGCCGGCCGGCCAGCAGCATCCGCCTGTTGCCAGAAGGGGAGGGAGCTGCAGTGGCTCGCGTCGCCGGGGTGGACAGGTCAACCATTCTTTGGAGCGGCCGCGGGAGACCAGGTCTACCCTGCTCCGGGGCCAGGGGGCAGGTTGGCGATATCTGTCTTCCGCCGGCGGGGAGGGCGCTGCAGCGGCCTGCGGCGCCAAGGTGAACAGGTCTACCTTTCTCCGGGGCGGCCGCCGGAGACCAGGTCTAGGCAGCTCCATGACTGAACGGCTGGCCGGCGGGGCTTCCTGGCCTTCACCGGGGAGGGCGCTGCAGCGGCCCGCGGCACCGGGATGAACAGGTCTACCCTTCCCTGAGGCTACAGCCGGACTCCGTGTCTACCCCGCTCCAGGGCCAGCCGGCTGGCAGGATCCGCCTGCCGCCGGAAGAAGAGGGCGCTGCAGCGGCCCGCGGCGCCAGGGTGAAAAGGTCTACCTTTCTCAGGGGCGGCCAGCGGGGACCAGGTCTAAATGGCTCCGGGACTGGCCATCCGGTTAGCGGGATCCGCCTGCTGCCGGCGGGGAGGGCGCTGCAGCGGCTCACGGCCCTGGGGTGAACAGGTCTAACCTTCCCTGAGGCTAGAGCCGGCGACCAGGTCTAAATGTCTCCGGGGCCCGCCGGCCTGCCAGTGGGATCAGCCTGCCAACGTCTGGGGGGTGCTGCAGCGGCCTTCGGCGATGGGGTGAAGAGGTCCACACTTCTCCGGGGCAATCGCCAGACCAGGTCTACCCGGCTCCGGGGCCGGAGGGCCAGTTGGTGATATCTGCCTGCCGCCTCCAGGGATGGTGCTGCAGCCGCCAGCGGCGCCAGGGTGAACAGGTCTCCCCTTCTCCGGGGTGGCCGCCGGAGACCGGGTCCAGCCCGCTCTAAAGCCGGCGGGCCGGCTGGCGGGATTTGCCTGATGATGGCAGGGAGGGCGCTGCAGCAGCCTGTGGCGCCGGGGTGAACATATCTACCTTTCTCTGGGGCGGCCACCGGAGACCAGGTCAAAATGGTTCTGGGGCCAACCGACCTGCTGGCGGGATCCCCCTGCTGCCGGCAGGGAGGGCGCTGCAGTTGCCCGCTGCGACGAGGTCAACAGGTTACCCTTCTCCGGGGCGGCCGCCAGACAACAGGTCTACCCGGCTCAGGGGCTGGCAGGCCCGCTGGCGGTATTTGCCTGCCGCCGGCGGGGAGGGCGCTGCAGCGGCCTGCGGCGCCGGGGTGAAGAGGTCTACACTTCTGCGGGGTGGCCGCCGCAGACCAGGTCTAAATGGCTCTGGGGCCGGCCCACAGGCCGGCTAGGTCCGCCTGCCATCGGCAGGAAGGTTGCTCCAGCGACCCGCGGTGCCAGGGTGAACAGGTCTACCTTTCCCTGAGTCTACATCCGGAGACCAGGTCTACCCGGCTCCAGGGCCGGCCAGCCTGCCGGCAGGATCCGCCTGCCGCCAAAAAGGGAGAGAGAAGCAGCAGCCCCCAGCGCTGGGGTGAACAGGTCTAGCCTTTTCCGGGGCAGTCGCCGGGGTCCCGGTCTACCCGGCTCCGGGGCCGGCCGGCCTGCCGGCAGGCTCCCCCTGCTGCCAAAAGGGGAGAGCGCTGTAGCAGCTCGCGGCGCCGGGGTGATCCGGTCTACCCTTCTCCGGGGCAGCCGCCGGAGACCAAGTCTAACCGGCTCTGGGACCGGCCGGCCGGCAGGATCCGTCTGCCGCTGGCGAGGAGGGCGCCGCGGTGGCCCACGGCACCTGGGTAAACAGGTCTACCCCGCTCTGGCGGGACTTAGTCGTATTTCGGCAGTGTCCGTGTAGACCTGTTGCCTCGCCTGCCTCAGAAGTTCACCAAGGGTTCGCTGTTTCAGGCTGCCTCCGGCTGTGTCATGGTAGGAGGCGGCATGTGCTGCTGCGCCGCCTCGATCACGTACGATTCTTTCTCTTGGGGGTGTGGGCGGCCTCGCCTCATCTGTCCGTATTATGGGAGTGAGGTTACGGGCCGCATCCCCGCAGGTTGATCCAGTGCCTGTGTCCGAGGCGGACAAGGGCGGCCCCGGGCGCGGTCGCGAGGGCACGGAGAGTACCGCCGCTGTAAGGCAAAGTGGTTGCGTGGCTTTGTCTGGGTTTCCGTACTACCCAGTTTACTGGGACAGGTTGGTCGAGTCGAGATGTGATCTCAAGCTCTGCTCCCCGGCCCAGGCGAGGTGTAAGGCGGGGACAGACATGCCGCGAGCGTGTCCCTCTCCGGCCCGGCTGCTGCTGCCTGTTCCGTGATGACGAGGAAGGGGGCAGCGGGCACCCCCTCACTCCTCCGGGGAATGGTGGCGGGCGAGGCGGCGGCGCCTCCTCCCTTTTCTGCCTGGCCTTAAGCCGGGGCTCGCTCGCTCGTCGGGTGCGGCATTTTTGGCTGTCGGTCTGGTGCGTGGTGGCTGGCAGCCGGGGCTGGATGCTGACGGGGATGCGTGGAGCCTGCCGAGGCTTTCCCCGGCCCCTTCCCCGAGAGTCTCGAGCATTGCTCGCTTGGCCGAGGTGGCTGCGCCTCGTTCCCCGCTCCCGACCTGTTTGCCCAGAGTGTGTCCGTGTCGGAAGGGGTCACGGGGGACGTTCAGTGGGGCATGTGGCCTCGCCTCGGCTTTTTGCCGGCTTTTGCCGGAGGGGCTCGGTGACGGAGGTCGCCCAGTGGAGTTTGCGGGCCGGGGTGGCGGCACCCCATCCCCGCCGTGTGTTGTTGAAGTTGTCCCCCTTCCTCGGCCCTAAGCTGGGGACCCGTGTATCGGGCGAAATTTTTCAGGGGCGGCAGCCGGCCGCGGTGGCCGGCCGCGCCGTAGCACGGACCAAAACCCGACAGAGAAGCCCCCGGGAATGTCGTGGGCGAGGTGGCGGCGCCTCGCCCTATTTCGGTACCGGCCAGTGCGATTGAGCCACCGTGCCTGGGTGGCCTGTGGTGTCTGGCCTGCCCCCGGCTGTCGCGGCTGCCAGCGGGCTGGGTTGCGAGCGGCTCCGCTTTTTTTTCAGGCGTGCCGATGTGCGGGGTGGATAGTGGGGGCTGCCCGCCCGGCCTTTTTACTTTTCTCACACGGCCTTAAGCTGCGGCACCGAGAAGCGCGCTGACAAAGGGTCGCGGGCCACGAAAGCAAAGGCCGAAGGGAGAAAGAAGCTGGCGAGAGAGACATGTCGGTGGAGGAGCGGGGGGTTATAGGGGGGAGTGAGAGGCGCGGGCCTTGCCCCTACCACTGGCCCGCGACTCCCGTGGCTAGCAAGGGTCTTGTGACACGTCGTGTGCTTTTTATTTTTCGGTCCTTTTTTATTTTGTTGTCCCCAGGAACCGATCGATGAGGCTTTTCGGGTCGCGTCGGAAAGGGCCCCCGGCTGGCCGGCTCTTCCGGGGCTCTCTCTGTCGTGGGGGGATGTCTCAGCGGTGTCCGGCACTCTTCAGCAGGGAGGTCTCCTTTCCAATTCGCTTCCTGTCGCGGGCGAGGTGTCGCTCCCCCCGCCACTGGGGAGGAACGTCTTTACCGTCCCGGGCTGTGTGATGGTAACATGGCCCTGTGAGTCCTCAGGTGTCCTTCAAACCACGCGAGGTGCCGGTGCTGGCTTCGGCACGAGTAGCACCCGTGGGTGCCGGCCGCGAGCAGCGCTTGGGCGGCGGTGCGGCTCAAGCTCGAGCCGAAAAGCAGAGAGAGACCCTCATGAGAGCGAGAGAGAGAGAGGAAAAGGGGGCTGATGAGAACCGATGATGGCACCGACGGCGGGGGAAAAGAGCCCCCTCCGCGCGAGCACCGCACCGGCGCTCCTTTGTCGCGCCGCCGCCTGCTGCAGAGAGAACCGCCCCGGCCAAGGGGCCTCCGTGTCCAGGCCGCGCCCGCCTTGTCAGGTCGCTGTCTCCTCTAGCACGTCCGGTGATTTTTCGGGCCGGCCTCGGGGGCGGGTCAGTCCCAGCCGAGCCCAGTCCCGTGCGCGCCAGTGCGCGTGTGACTCTTTGAAAGCGAGGCCGAGTCTTGAAGGGCGCGGGGTCCCCTGAGAGAGAGAGAGAGAGGCGGGAAGAGAAAGCCGAGAGAGAGAGAGAGAAAAAGAAAAGCGGCTTGCGTTGTCCGAACCGGTTGTCTGAAGCGAAAAGCTGCACAGCGGTCCCGGCTCCTGGACCGTGGCGTCACGGGAAGGGCCGGCCGCCGGGGTCGGCCGTCGCCGAGGGCGTCCCGCCTCCCGCCGTGCGGCGGGTGGGGGGTAGCTCCGCGCGAGGCACTGTTCCCTGCCCCAGGTGCTGCCAGGCCGCGATGTCGCCGGCCGCCGCCGCCGGTGCCCGTCGCTGCCATGCGGCCACCGTCACATCCGTGATGCCGCTCCCGCGGGTCGGAGCGGTGAAAGAGTCGGGCCGGTCAGGGTTGGCAGGGCGTTCGCCGGCAGGCCGGGCGTCCACGCTTGCGCGTGCCGCGGCGCCGCCGTGGGCTGTGGCTACCTGGTTGATCCTGCCAGTAGCATATGCTTGTCTCAAAGCTTAAGCCATGCATGTCTAAGTACACACGGGCGGTATAGTGAAACTGCGAATGGCTTATTAAATCAGTTATGGTTCCTTTGGTCGCTCCTCTCCCGCTCCTTGGATAACTGTGGTAATTCTAGAGCTAATACATGCCGATGAGGGCCGACCTCTGGGGACGCGTGCATTTATCAGACCAAAACCAACCCGGGCCTGCCCGACAGCTTTGGTGACTCTAGATAACCTCGAGCCGATCGCACGCCCCCGCGGCGGCGACGACCCATTCGAATGTCTGCCCTATCAACTTTCGATGGTACTGTCTGTGCCTACCATGGTGACCACGGGTGACGGGGAATCAGGGTTCGATTCTGGAGTGGGAGCCTGAGAAACGGCTACCACATCCAAGGAAGGCAGCAGGTGCGCAAATTACCCACTCCCGACCCGGGGAGGTAGTGACGAAAAATAACAATACAGGACTCTTTCGAGGCCCTGTAATTGGAATGAGCGCACTTTAAATCCTTGAGCGAGGATCCATTGGAGGGCAAGTCTGGTGCCAGCAGCCGCGGTAGTTCCAGCTCCAATAGCGTATCTTAAAGTTGCTGCAGTTAAAAAGCTCGTAGTTGGATCTTGGGATCGAGCTGGCGGTCCGCCGCGAGGCGAGCCACCGCCTGTCCCAGCCCCTGCCTCTCGGCGCCCCCTTGATGCTCTTAGCTGAGTGTCCCGCGGGGCCCGAAGCGTTTACTTTGAGAAAATTAGAGTGTTCTGTGGAATGATAGGGATGCGTGCGGAAGATTTCGGGCTGTAACGGGCAGCTAGGAACCCAGCCCCCTCTCCTTGTCTGACCTCTGCTCTGAACCTGGACCACCCACTCGGACATGAGCTGCAGGAAATGACCACAGACCACCCTAATCTATATAAACCCTCGTAACCTTTCAATAAACGCCATTTTTGCTGTCCACCACATTGGTGTCCTGGAGCTGATGGCCCGAGTGGCCCTGAGGTTGGGCTGCCGTGCTGGGTAGTTGAACCAGGTCGCCATGCAACAAGTGGTGCCGAAACCTCGGGATATTGCCCTGGGTTCGGGATTCGCCTGGACGGGACCTAGCGGCTGCACAGCTGGCCTAGTGCAGCGGGGGAGACGTCCCCGGACCCGCGAGACCATGGAGGCTGTCGCAAAGGTCGTATGTGAAGTCCACAGTCAGTGGAATATTGATTGCAAGCTTAAAGATTTTATCCTTGCTATGCAGAGGCTGATGAAACTGGGTGCAATAGACAGCCCAGTGGATGTTTTACATCCAGGGATATGGGATAAATGTACTCAAGTTCTAGCCGAGGAAACAATGTCCTCGGGCTCAGGAAAAACGTTAAAAGCGTGGGGCAGAGTAGTGCAGGCTCTGCAAAAGGCACGGACAGAACAGGATGCCTGGAGAGCAGCACGGATGTGTCTGTTAGCCGCGCCGCAGCTGGGAATCGGGGCCGCGACCCAAACCAGGGAGGGGTTTGAACCGGCCGCGGGCGCGGACACGCGGGCTCCGGAATCCCCCCCGCGATCCCTGGTACTGGACTCACCGCCGTCGGGGGGGGGGGAGAGCGCGCGCAGGGGTTCTGGTAGGGGCTGACAGAGGAGGCGAGGACCGCTGCTATAATATCAGAGTCCGATGCAGCCGATATTAAGAAGGCACCCCCGCCATATGAATTTGAAAATGGCGCCAAGCCGCGTGGTAAAGGGCAGAGCAAGGGCATAGAGGGCAGAGGCGGGGACGGCTCCGGCTCGCTGAACGGGGCATGCGTGGGCGAGTGGGGGGTAGGGGCGTCCCCGGAGACTGAGCTTAAATCTAATCAGAGAGCTCATATTACATCAAGCCCTCACAAGGCGAGAACCTCCCCCAGCGGGAGGCGGGGAGAGCCCAGGGGGAGGGAACGCCCCGACCCCTGCAAGACGAGCCGGGGTGGAGCCCGAGGAAAAAGCTCTGCAACCCGGAAATGGCTCTGTCAGTCACACTGGTAATCCTAGTTCAAGTGAGGGAAGCAATGGCAGAGGCGGAGCGGGCAGCGCTGCCGCCGCCGGCGGCGGAAAGTTCCCGGGACGGGAGCGGGGCCGGAGCGGAGCCGCCCCCCGGCATGGAGCAGCGTCCCAAGCCCGGGGAGGAGGCGGCAGCGGCAGCGGCAGCAAAGGAGGAGGAAACGCGCCCTGCCTCGCTGCCGTTCTTTCTCCTCTACCCCTGCCATGGAAGCGGTGCCGCAGCTGCGCCGCCCTGGCTGTGGAGACCCCCGGCGCCCTGCGGCGGGGCCGCGCTGCCCGTCCAGTAAAAGGGAGGGGGGGGGCAGGAAGGAGATCGCAGCCAACCGTCGCTCTAGCCACAAAACACAGATGCAGGAATCTACCTTCTCCCTATCCGATTTCCTTACCAAACCAACCCTTCCCAATCCATTTTTAAATGTGTTAAATGCTACCTTTATATCGCTAAACCAATCCAACCCGAACCTCACGGAATCATGCTGGTTATGCTATGATGCACAACCCCCTTTTTACGAAGGTGTAGCTGTCGATCTCCCATTCATCTTTTCAAAGTCAGACAATCCACGACAATGCAGATGGGACACCCCCAGGAGTGGCATTACCCTAAGTCAGGTTACGGGCCAAGGCAAATGCTTTGGCAATGCAACCTTGGCAAAGCAGATGGGCGACGTCTGCAGGGAATTCGTCAAACTAAAAGGGGGGAAGTTCCAGTGGGTGATCCCAGCTGCATCGGGAATGTGGGTCTGTCAACAATCCGGAGTAAGCCCATGTGTATCCCTTGACAAATTTGGTAATTCTAACGACTTTTGTGTCCAAGTTCTAATCGGTCCCAGAATCCTGTATCGTGAGGACGAAGAAGTGTACCACCAGTTCGAGGAACCTGATCGGCTTCAGAAACGAGCGGTGGTAACGGGCATCACCATTGCGATGCTCCTCGGTCTAGGAGCTACCGGTGCTGCCACAGGTGTCTCAGCCCTTGCAACACAACATCAAGGACTGGCCCAACTGCAGATGACAGTCGACGAGGATTTGCACAGGATCAAGAAATCCATTTCCTCCCTAGAACTATCCCTTTCCTCACTCTCAGAGGTCGTCCTCCAAAACAGGCGAGGACGAGGACTGGACCTTTTGTTCATGCAGCAAGGAGGCCTGTGTGCCGCCTTGAAAGAGGAATGCTGCTTTTATGTAAACCACTCCAAAGTGGTCAAAAACTCCATGGCCGAACTAAGATACCGACTAACTCTAAGAAAAATGGCCAGAGACCCTGATAGGCTGTCACGGTCCGCCTAATTAAGGCGGGGGTCGTGAAGGTTCTTTCAGAATCTCAGCGTGCAAAAGACACACAAAGGGACAATATCAGTTACTTTTGCAAAGATGCACTTTATTTGTGCCACAACAGTGTATGTGATAGAAAAAGAATGGGGGAGGGGAGAGAGAGAGAAGAAGGAAAAAAGGGGGAGAGATGAGGAGGGGGTCGTATGAAAATAGCTACCAAACAGCCGGAAGAGCCCTCGTGGATCCCGCCAATAGGCCATCCAGTGCTGCTGGGGAGATCTCAGGGGTCTTCGGTCCGGGGATGGTTTTTATAGTTCTTTCCAAAGCGAGTGGCCTTTAGCCAGAAGGTGGGGAGGCTTAGAACCATTGTTCGTGGAGAAGCGATATGACCAGGAGAAGTCCAGAAGTAGTGGAGCAGTGCGTGACCAATTATCAGGGTCAGCAGGACCCACGTTCGGGGGTCTCATTGTTTCTTCCATCGTCCAGTGAACACAATACCAATCTCATGACTGGTTACGATGAGAACATATCCTGGCCATTCGAAAGCCGCACCTCACTCCGGCTAGCCAGAATCGAAAGCCGTAGTTCAGGGGTCTTCTTTTCTTCCGATGGTCGTTGGTCAATACAGGCTCTAGACGGACTCTCACATAGGCCCACTCACTATAATCATACTAATACTAATCTTCCGGCCTTGCATAGTAAATAGATTAGCGCAATTCGTTAAAAAACGCTTAGAATCAGTTAACGTTATGTTCGTCGAACGCCGACAATTACTTTAAGGCGTGCATGTTATTAACACATTTATGATTTTCTACTAACTTTACTAACCCTCGAAATTTTATAATATCTGCATTTTATACTTTTATACAATTTTACTAATCATGAGGGGGGGGGAAATGTGGAATGATAGGGATGCGTGCGGAAGATTTCGGGCTGTAACGGGCAGCTAGGAACCCAGCCCCCTCTCCTTGTCTGACCTCTGCTCTGTACCTGGACCACCCACTCGGACATGAGCTGCGGGAAATGACCATAGACCACCCTAATCTATATAAACCCTTGTAACCTTTCAATAAATGCCATTTTTGCTGTCCTCCACATTGGTGTCCTGGAGCTGATGTCCTGAGTGGCCCTGAGGTTGGGCTGCCGTGCTGGGTAGTTGAACCAGGTCGCCCTGCAACAGTGTTCAAAG
>JAREIS010000582.1:22500-98315 GCA_030060385.1 Muscicapa striata striata
CTGTAGCTCCTCGCTCCCGGAACGAGCCACTGGGACGGAGCTCGTCCTTGCCGGGGCCATGCCGGGTGGTGCGGTGCAACGGCGGCCGGGGAGAGCGAGGGACGGTGTCAAAGACGCGCCGTGGGCCGAGAGAAAGAGAGAGGGCGAGAGGGAGGCAAGGCGCGGGCCTCGCCCCCGGGCTCCACCCCGTGCGGGCGGCTGTGTGCGGGTGGGTACCGAGTGGGCAACGTGCTGTGCTGCCGCGTGCACGCGAGGCGTGGGCACGGGGATGGGGGTGACCCCCTCCTCCTTTCCCCAACCCCCCCCTCTGTCGCCCAGGGCATCGGCGAGCATTTCTCGCTCTCCCCGCCGAGGCTGCCGCGCGCCGTCCTGCCGGCCGGTTCCCCGTCGGGGCCGTCTCTGCCGCGCTCTCCTCTTCAGTTCTCGTCTCCGGGATGGGAGTCTCCGTCTCCGTCGTCTCTCTCTCTCTCTCTTTCTCCCCTGGCGCGCAGGCGTGAGGGGGGTTAAGAGGAAGAAGGGATGCGGAGCGAAAACCGGCCGTCCGGGCCGTCTGTTGGCGCGCTGCTTTGGGAGCGCGCGTGGGTCGGGGCGGTGCGGCGGCGCAGCTTTGGGCTTGCGACCTCAGATCAGACGTGGCGACCCGCTGAATTTAAGCATATTAATCAGCGGAGGAAAAGAAACTAATGAGGATTCCCTCAGTAACGGCGAGCGAAGAGGGAAAAGCCCAGCGCCGAATCCCTGCCCCACCGTGGGGCGCGGGATATGTGGCGTACAGAAGCCTTCCTCCCCGGCAGCGCTCTCGGAGGACCCAAGTCCTTGTGATCGAGGCCGCAGCCCGCGGACAGTGTGAGGCCAGTAGCGGCCCCCCGGCGCGCCGGGCCCGGGGCTTCTTGGAGTCGGGTTGCTTGGGAATGCAGCCCAAAGCAGGTGGTAAACTCCATCTAAGGCTAAATACAGGCACGAGACCGATAGCCAACAAGTACCGGGGCGGACCGTCCTCAGTGTGCCCCGACCACGCGGCGCCACCGGGCCGGGTTCACGGGCCACGCTCAGGCGCCCGGGGTCCGCGGCGATGTCGGCTACCCACCCGCCTTGAAACATGGACCAAGGAGTCTAGCACATGCGCGAGTCAGGGGTCTCTGTCGAAAGCCCGCGGCGCAATGAAGGTGAGGGCCGGCACGCACCGGCTGAGGTGGGATCCCGGGGTGCGTGTCGCACCTGGCAGCCCCGGGTGCAGCACCGGCCCGTCTCGCTCGCTGCCCCCTCGCGGGGCCAGGAAGATGGAGCATGAGCGTCCGTGCTAGGACCCGAAAGATGGTGAACTATGCCTGGGCAGGGCGAAGCCAGAGGAAACTCTGGTGGAGGTCTGTAGCGGTCCTGACGTGCAAATCGGTCGTCTGACCCGGGTCTAGGGGCGAAAGACTAATCGAACCATCTAGTAGCTGGTTCCCTCCGAAGTTTCCCTCAGGATAGCTGGCACTCGGCAATGGGCAGTTTTACCCGCTAAAGTGAATGATTAGAGGTCTTGGGGCCGAAACGATCTCAACCTATTCTCAAACTTTAAATGGGTAAGGGGGCCGGCTTGCTGGCGTGGAGCCGTGCAGTGGAATGCGAGTGCTCAGTGGGCCACTTTTGGTAAGCAGAACTGGCGCTGCGGGATGAACCGAACGCGGGTTAAGGCACCCGATGCCGATGCTCATAAGAGCCCAGAAAAGGTGTTGGTTGATCTAGACAGCAGGACGATGGCCATGGAAGTCGGAATCCGCTAAGGAGTGTGTAAAAACTTACCTGCCGAATCAACTAGTCCTGAAAATGGATGGCGCTGGAGCCTCGGGCCCATACCCGGCCGTCGCCGGCAGTGCGATGCCCGCGGGGGCTAGGCCGCGACGAGTAGGAGGGCCGCTGCGGTGAGCCTGGAAGCCTGGGGCGTGGGCCCGGGTGGAGCCGCAGGTGCAGATCTTGGTGGGAGTAGCAAATATTCAAATGAGAGCTTTGAAGGCCGAAGTGGAGCAGAGTTCCATGTGAGCAGCATTTGAACATGGGTCAGTCGGTCCTAAGCGATAGAAGAGCGCCGTTCCGAAAGGGTGGGCGATGGCCTCCGTTGCCCTCAGCCGATCGAAAGGGAGTTGGGTTCAGATCCCCGAATCCGGAGTGGCGGAGACGGGCGCCACGAGGCGCCCAGTGCGGTGAGGCAACCGATCCCAGAGAAGCTGGTGGGAGCCCCGGGGAGAGTTCTCTTTTCTTTGTGAAGGGCCGGGCGCCCTGGAATGGGTTCGCCCCGAGAGAGGGGCTCGCGCCTTGGAAAGCATCGCGATTCTGGCGGCGTCCGGTGAGCTCTCGCTGGCCCATGAAAATCCAGGGGAGAGGGTGTAAGTCTCGCGCCGGGCCGTACCCATATCCGCAGCAGGTCTCCAAGGTGAACAGCCTCTGGCATGTTGGAACAATATAGGTAAGGGAAGTCGGCAAGCCGGATCCGTAACTTCGGGATAAGGATTGGCTCTAAGGGCTGGGTCGGTCGGGCTGGGGCGCGAAGCGGGGCTGGGCGCGCACAGCGGCTGGACGAGGCGCCACGCGTGGGTGAGTGCGCTCCGTGTGGCCCGCCGGGCGCTGGGCCCTTCCCGTGGATCGCCCCAGCTGCGGTGGCGCCGCCGCCCCCTCCGCCCGCCCTTCGCCTTGCCGCGGCGGCGCCCCAGCGGCAGCCGCCGTCGCCGCGTGCCGCCTCCCGGTGGTTCCGCCTGCCGGCACAGCCAGTGCCGGCGTCGGGCGGAGCGGTTTGCGCGGGGGAGGGTCCCCGGGGGGGGGTCCCCGGGCCGGCGCCCCGCCTCGGCCGGCACCTAGCAGCCGGCTTAGAACTGGTGCGGACCAGGGGAATCCAACTGTTTAATTAAAACAAAGCATCACGAAGGCCCGAGGCGGGTGTTAACGCGATGTGATTTCTGCCCAGTGCTCTGAATGTCAAAGTGAAGAAATTCAATGAAGTGCGGGTAAACGGCGGGAGTAACTATGACTCTCTTAGGCAGCTTGAAAGGGCTAGTTGCTGACTGGGCCTGGTTGTGAAAATCACATCTCCTCGTGGTCCCGCTGGACACCCGTAAAGGGTGGCTAAGTTCACTTTCACCCCAGTGTGAGTGTGGGGTTCCTGGCTTGCCCACCCTGCGGTGGGAGTCACGCCCCACTTGCAGCTTCACAAAAGCAGAAACCAACTAGACGGTCGAGGCTCGCCCATCTCACTGGGGATGTCCTCTTCCCGAAGGCCTTGTCCACGGGCCAATCAGTTGGACAAACTGGCAGGGGAGCGAGTATAGACACTGCCAGTAAGGAATTGACGCCCTCCGAGTGGCCTCACCAACCACTCAGTAGTACCTTGGTGACAAAAGCTTGTGTCGATGCATGAACCTCAGGCCAGGAGGGCATGCAGCACAAGTCGCCAGGTCCCTTGCCTGCGGGGTGGCGACGCTGGGTAAAGCATGACAGTGCTTGGGGGACAGTGCTGTCATGAGCCACCAGGGGCCCCCCAAATTCCGGTGTGCGCTGACGCCTTCCAGGGCCAGCCTGCGTGAGGTCTCTGTGTGAGAGGCAACACACATGCCTGCGCAGGCAGCTGCGGGAGGAGGAAGAGCCCAGCCCCGGGATGACTCCCAGCCCCGAGAAGGCCCCGGGGTGGACTCGGCTCTGGCCCTGGCAGGCCCCGGCTCCGGGATGGCTCCGGGAGGGGCCCAGCACAGCCTCGGCTCGGCTCAGCTCGGCTCGGCTCGGCCCGGCTTGGCTTCAGGCCTCTTACAGCGGCAGAAAGAAGTCCAGCCATTTCATCATCTCGTGTGGCTACTTCTTTTCCAGCATGGCTTCAGCCTGGATCTTTACCGTTTTGGATACAAGTTTAACTTTTAGTGCTTGAATGAGACTTCAGATTTTCCTGAGCTCCCCAGAACGGAAAGCATGAAGCAAGAGGAATTACAGAAGTCAGCAGAAAGAAGACAAGTTCTTATAGAAGGAGAGATGGAAAAGTTCGCCACTGATAAGTAGCTTAAAACCTTTTTCTTGTGGGCTTTAAAGGATCGTGACTTTACTTAAAATTCCTTTAAACTGTAGAATATACTTGGGGAGGTTAAAAGTTCCTGAGAAGAAGACCTTTTTTTTTTTTTTTTTTTTTTGCCTTGAGAAATGGGCCTGGGGAAGTTGAGCTCTCTGTCTTTGGGACTAGAATTAGACAGAGATATTTGAGTGGAGAGTGAGATGAAGAGTTTTTTTGTGTTCTCAGCAGCTTGCCTTTAAAATGACACCCCATGTGTTTTCAGCAACCCATATACAGCTCTGGACGGACTGTGAAAATGGGAGGAAAAATCATAATTTGTAGTTTCTGGGTGGATGCAGATTATAAGAGTGAGACACCCTCTAAGCCTAAACAAAAAGAAGGGGCTTTTCTCTCTTGATTGAACTGAAATGATTCTTTAAGTGAATAACTGAGCGAGGTTTTTTTTTCTGTATGTTGCTGGTATGAAGGAAGGGGCAGGAGGGAATAATCTGGAAATCTCATTCTAAATTGTTTTGTGTTGTTAATAAATTTCTAGTTCCCTTTTTAAGCTTTGAGCCTGCTTTGTCTTTACTCCTAAACTCAATCGCCAAAAGAAATTAAATATATTAAAATTGGCAAACCCCAGTCACACCGTGACACTAGGTCTCTCCAAACGTACCCAGGCTTCTAACTGCTGGCATCTTTAGTCTGGGAGAAATCATTAGATTTGGAACTCAAGCAGGCCGAAGCCCAGTCTCAGGACAATAGCCCTACATGAAAACAAGGGCCTATTTCTCTATGAAATAAAAACCACCACTTTTGTGATATCTATGTAGAGGAGGATTTTGGCACTCCTTGAACATCGAGGGTTATATGTGGTGGAATCTTTAGTCTGGGAGAAATTCTGATCCTTTCAGAATTTTAGCAGTCAGAGTCCCAGGCTCAGGCAAAGGACCCTGGATATGAATGTTGGCAATTTTCCCTCTGAAATAACCACACCCTCCCAGTTTCCTAATACCATTTCGGAGGCAGATGCAGGCTCTGCAAAAGTAGCCAGGGTTCGAAGTGGTGGCATCTTTAGTCTGGGAGAAATCCTGATCATTTCGGAATTTTAGCAGGCCGAAGCCCAGTCTCAGGCAAATGGCCCCTGCATGCAAAGAAGAGCCTATTTCTCTGTGAAATAAAGATCACTTCACCACTTTTGTAATATCCATTAAGAGGAGGCTTTTGGCACTCCATGAACAGCCAGGGTTCTAAGTGGTGGCATCTTTAGTCTAGGAGAAATACTGACCCCGGAATTTGAGCTGTCAGATGACCAGTCTCAGGCCACGGGCCCTAGATACGAACAGTGGCCATTTTCCGACTGAAAAAAACCTCCCCCACCCAATTTCTTAATACCAGTTTGGAGATAGTGTTGGTCTCTCCAAAAGTAGACAGGGTTCAAAGAGGTGGCATCTTTAGTCTGGGGGAAATCCTGATCATTTCGGAATTTTAGCTGTCAGACGCCCAGTCTCAGGCCAAGGACCCTGGACACAAATATTGGCCATTTTCCCTCTCAAAAAACCCACAACCTCCTAGTTTCTTAATACCAGTTTGGAGGTAGTCTTGGTCTTTCCAAACGTAGCCAGGCTTCTAACTGCTGACATCTTTAGTCTGGGAGAAAACATTAGGTTTGGAATTCAAGCAGACCGAAGCCCAGTCTCAGCACCATGCTCCTGCATGCAAACAAGGGCCTATTTCTCTGTGAAATAAAAATCACTTCACCACTTTTGTGATATCTATTTAGAGGAGGATTTTGGCACTCCTTGAACAGCCAGGGTTATAAGTGGTGGCATCTTTAGTCAGGGAGAAATCCTGATCCTTTCAAAATATTAGCGGTCAGACGCCCAGTCTAAAGCCAAGGGCCCTAGATATGAACATTGGCAATTTTCCCTCTGAAAAAAACACACCGTCCCAGCTTCCTAATACCATTTTGGAGGAAGATTCAGTCTCTGAAAAAGTAGCCAGGGTTCTAAGTGGTGTCATCTTTAGTCTAGGAGAAATCCTGACCCTTTCGGAATTTGAGGTGTCAGACGACCAGTCTCAGGCCAATTGCTCTGAATACAAACACTGGCCATTTTCCCTCTGAAATAAACCTCCCCCTCCCAGTTTCTTAATACCAGTTTGGAGTTAGTGTTGGTCTCTCCAAAAGTAGCCAGGGTTCTAATTGGTGGCATCTTTAGTCTGGGAGAAATCCTGATCCCTTCGGAATTGCAGCTGTCAGACGCCCAGTCTCAGGCCAATTGCCAGTGATACAAACACTGGCCATTTGCCCTCTGAAAAAACCACACCATCCCAGTTTCTTAATGGCAGTTTTGAGGAAGACATTTTTTCTCCAAAAGTAGCCAGGGTTCTAAGAGGTGGCATGTTTAGTCTGGGAGAAATCCTGATCGTTTCAAAATTTTAGCTTTCAGACGCCCAGTCTCAGGCCAAGGGCCCTGGATATGAACATTGGCAATTTTCCCTCTGTAAAAAACCACACCCTCCCAGTTTCTTAATACCATTTTGTTGGAAGATACAGTCTCTCCAAAAGTAGCCAAGATTCTAAGAAGTGGCATCTTTAGTCTGAGAGAAAACCTGAATCTTTCAAGTTTTTACCCGTCAGATGCCCCCACTCTGGGCAAAGGCGCGGGCCTTGTACATTGGTCATTTTCCCTCTGAAAAAAACCACACCGTCCCAGTTTCTTAATGGCCGTTTTTAGGAAGACATTGTCTCTCCAATAGTAGCCAGGGTTCTAAGACATGGCATCTTTTGGCTGGGAGAAATCCTGATCCTTTTGGATTTTTAGCTGTCAGATGCCCAGTCTCAGGCCAAGGGCCCTGGATATGAGTATTGGCCAGTTTCTGTCTGTGAAAAAATCACACCCTCCCAGTTTCTCTACTAGTTTGGAGGTATTGGTTGTCTTTCCAAAAGTAGCCAGGCTTTTAACTGGTGGCATCTTGAGTCTGGGCGAAATCCTGATCCTTTCAGGTTTTTACGTGTCAGACGCCTGCACTCTGGGCAAAGGCACGGGACACGTATATTGGCCGTTTTCCCTCTGAAAAAACCCACACTGTCCCAGTTTCTTAATACCAGTTTGGAGGAACACATTGTCTCTCCAAGAGTAGCCAGGTTTCTAAGTGGTGGTATCTTTAGTCTGGGAGAAATCCTGATCCTTTCAGGTTTTTAGCTGTCAGACGCCCACACATTAGCCAAGGGCCCTGGACACGTACATTGGCCATTTTTCCTCTGAAAAAAACTACACCTTCCAGTTTTTTTAATGGCAGTTTGGAGGAAGACATTGTCTTTCCAAAAGTAGCCAGGGTTCTCTATGGTGGCATCTTTAGTCTGAAAGCAATCATAATCCCTTGGGAATTTTTGCTGTCAGATGCCCAGTCTCAGGCCCATTGCCATGGATACGTACCTTGGCCATTTTCTCTCTGAAAAAAACCACACCATCCCAGTTTCATAATGGCAATTTTGAGGAAGACATTGTTTCTCCAAAAGTAGCCAGGATTCTAAGAGGTGGCATCTTTAGACTGGGAGAAATCCTGATCCCTTCGGAATTTTAGCGGTCAGATGCCCAGTCTCAGGCTAAGGACCCTGGACACGAACATTGGCCATTTTCCCTCTGAAAAAAACCATAACCTCCCAGTTTCTTAATACCAGTTTGGAGGTAATCTTGGTCTCTCCAAACGTAGCCAGGCTTCTAACTACTGACATCTTTAGTCTGGGAGAAAATATTAGGTTTGGATTTCAAGCAGGCTGAAGCCCAGTCTCAGCACTATGGCCCTGCATGCAAACAAGGACCTATTTCTCTGTGAATTAAAAATCACCACTTTTGTAATATCCATTTAGAGGAGGCTTTTGGCACTCCATGAACAGCCAGGATTCTAAGTTGTGGATGGTACAAAACCCCCAGAAATATACCGCTGGGATTCTCTCCCCTAGAGACAAAGAAAATTCCTCTAAGATGAGATAATTCCCGCCATGAAGACTCCTTATCTTTTAGGATTCTTACTGGTTTTTGAGTTAGCAAGGTGATTGGTTTTTTCTTAGAGTGTTAAGTAAAATGTAATTGGATATTGTGTTTAACTAATAGTTCTTATTGGTCAACTTTTCTATACTCTTGAAGTGTATAAATATCCCTTTTTACCTGAATTTAGCGGACTCTGTAGCTGAAATCTCCTTTGAAGGCTAAACTGTCTTTGGAACAATTCAGCTGTGGGTCTCAGCCTTTGTTCCTCGCTGGCAGGTAGCTAAGGGGCTACCTGAACCCCTCTTAGCTATCTGGGTTCTAGTAGTGCTTTAGGGCTAGCATAACCCTAACCCTTCTCAAAGCTACATATTGGCTTTCCGAACAAGATTACCCTAAAAATGAGTAATTTACTGAGCGGCTCAATTTATTGCAGTCCCTGCCTTCTCAACGCTAATTGTCTTAGAAAAGTAAAGCCTTGTTTTAAAAAGCTCACCTTTTCTAAGAAACAGTCAAAGCAACCTCAGAATTCCGGACCTGAGATTTGGACACTGCCAGCAGCAAGCACTAGCTCGACTCTTCAGCTGAAAATTTGGTGAGATTTTTCGGCATTTATTCGCGATTTTTACTTAAGGGTCAACTTTTCTGTTTTTAAGTTTTTTTTTTTTTTTTTTCCTTTTTTTCTGCTGTTTGTTTGAGGCTATGGGGGGAACTCTCACCAGAATTCCCCTTACCCCCATAGAAGAAGGCTTTTATTCCCAAATCTTAACTTTACTTTCCACTAACAATTTTAAATTTTCTGGGAAAAATCTTTCAAAAAATAATTTGAAAAAATTTGTTAAATGGTTACTTAAACAATTTCCTGATACTAACTCTGACTCTGTTTCCTCTGAAACTTTCTGGAATCTTGTTGGCACTCGTATATATCAGCTCCAAACCACAGGCGGTTTTAAAATAACCTATTTTATCCCTTTATTTCAATCCATTATTCGCGCCCGCAAAAATGCAACTTTATCTTCCTCTGAACCGAATTTGCCTCTTTCTAATGCAAATGCCATCCCCTCCCCAACCTCACCTTCTTCCATTCCCCCCCGCCCTCAATAAAAACCCCCCCTAAACAGCAGCCCGCTCCGTCGCTGCCAAAACCCTCTTTAAAAGTGACTACAGGTGCTTCGCCGCATTCCACTGCCTCCCCCCTTTCAATCCCGATGTGTCCTTTGTTTCTCCCGGCTTTGAAGCGACGCTCCCCTCTCCCATACCCCCGTGCCCTAAATCGCCGCTCACCCCCCCGCTCTCCCTCCGACACCGTGCCTGCTTCCCCTCCCCCGGAGCCCCCTCCCCTCCCCCAGCTCCGCGCACCCCCGCGGCTCCCTCCCATGTCCCAGCCCCAATTGCTCAGACCGTGTCGCGCCCCACCCCCCCCCGCAGCCGCGCGAAACCCCACCTCTGTTTCCCTGCTGCCAGCCTCCCCTATTCCCGGCTTCCAGCCCGCAGCCGCCTGCAGCCGCGCCGCGGAGCTGCCCCCTCCCCCTGCGCAGCCAGTTCCCGAAACGAGCCACCCCCACCGTCACGTGTGCACGAGTTTCCCCGCCTCCGCCTCCCCAGCCTTAGTTATACCCCATCCTACTGCTCTTTCGCAAACTGCAGCCCCGTACAATCCCTCCTACCCCATCCCGTGCTGTCCGCATCCCCCGCTTTGCCTTCTCCGTCAGTATCAGCGCTCTCCCCTCATCGACAACAAATCTCTTTGTCTCCTGCTGCATCTCATGCTGCGCCCCTCCCCAAACCCCCTCCCTCTCAGCCAGCCCATCCTTGCTACCAACATCCCTCAATTCCTACGGCGCCATCGCCACCTTGTGGCCAAACATTTTTATGCACCCACCCGAACCAACTCCAACCTTCTGCCCCCCCACAAACCCCCGCCCCTGCCTCCCAACCCTACCGTTCTCTGCCTGCTTACGCGACTGAATCACAAACCCTTCCTTCTTCTTTTAAAAAGCACCACAAAAAACTTAAACATTACAGTTCTTCAGATGAATCAGATTTTTATGATTCAGAACAAGAGCGCGACCCTTGGGCCAGAATTAAGTTATTGGCCACTCAAAACGGAGATTGGGAAATGGCTCAAAAAAATTCTGCTTTTCCTGTCACATATAAACCAAGCAGGAGAGGCAGTTCAACAAACAGACCTAAATATGAAGAATTTTACTTTAAACAATTAACTGATTTATCCAAAATAGCCAAAGATTATGGGGAGAAACACACAAATTTTTAAAAATTTACTAAAAGCTGTTTTTTCTTCACAAGTTTTAGTACCTTATGATATAAAAAACATTGCACACTGCTTTTTATCTCCTGCTGAATATATGTTATTTCAACAGCATTGGCACAAGCAATTAAAAGTCTTATCTGATAATTATGCTAAAGATCCAAACCGCCAAAATTTTACAGTAGACAACTTGCTGGTGAAAACAATTTATCACCTTCAGAACAATCTAACCTTTTCCCCAGAAACACACTACTAGACATAGCAAATGCAGCAAAAACATCATTGCTCCTCACTCCAGATGACTACACACCTACTTTACATTTCTCAAACATTAAACAAAAAATAGATGAGAGTTTTATCAAGTTTGTAGATAGACTGAAAGATGCTTTAGACAAACAAATTGAAAGTGCGGACGCCAGAAAAGAACTTCTATGCAAGCTTGCCATGAGCAATGCAAATGAACAATGCAAAACTGTTTTAAGATCTTTGCCCCTTGACCCCCCGCCCACCATCGAAAAGATGGTGGAAACTTGCACACATCACATGTCCACTGAAAACACAGTAGCCCAAGCAGTTGCCAAAGGAATTGCAGAAGGTGTTACTTGAGCCTTTGCAGTAGTGGCTTCCAAAGACAATGCCCGATGCTTTTACTGTGGGGATCCTGGACATTTTTTAAAAGATTGCCCAGAAAAGCCTCAAATGTATCAACCACCCAACAATAATAACAAACCCCAGAGACAACAAAAATACCCACAGCAACAAAAAAACTTCCATCGCAGCCCGGTGGCACCGCGCTACGACAACAAATCAAAGGCCATCTCCCACACAGCTCCACCTATGGGAATCAGTCAGATTCCACCAAACTTCAAGAAAACTCATCAATCCCAGACTTCAGTACCAGACGTCAACTGGTAAGCCTCCGGTCAATAACCTTTACATATTATTACTATTCTCGTCTGCCCACAGGCAAATGCGCACCCCCAGACGGTCCTTGGAGCATTTTTGTAATGGGTGATGCTTCCCATGCCCCCAAACAAATTTCTGTTTTGCCAGAAATCCAAACCCTCCACTCTGGACAAGAATCTATGTTCATCTTTGCTGCACAGACCCGCCTTTTTTCCTTCCACAGGGAACCCCCATCGCTCAGGCCTTTCTGCTTCCCAAACATCTCAGCGAACAACTCCCTCTCAACCCTACCGTCTTGTGGGTGCAAATCATGGGATCCAAGAAGCCCGTCCTTGAATGCAACATCCTCTGCAAAGGTGAAAAGATCCTCAAACCGGGAATTGTCGACACCGGAGCTGATGTCAGCATCATCTCTCGCTCAGAATGGCCAGACAACTGGGAACTGCAACCGGTACCTGGAATGATCACCGGAATCGGCGGTGTCACCGTGTCCATGCAAAGCAGAAACAATGTTGTCATTGAGGGTCCTGAAGGCAAGTTGGCAACCGTTCGCCCGTTCGTGGTCAGAGCCCCCATCACCCTGTGGGGCAAAGATGTTCTCTCCCAGTGGGGAGTGTCCCTCCAGATCCAAAACCGGGATTTTGATTGGGGCCACTGAGGCGCACACTTTACCACTGACCCCTCGGCTCACTTGGAAAAGTGAAGACCCCATTTGGCAAGAACAGTGGCCCCTGTCAAAGGTTAAACTGCGCGCATTGTATTCCCTGGTTGAAGAACAACTCGCCAAAGGCCACATCGTTGAAACCACAAGCCCTTGGAACACTCCGGTTTTCGTCTTGCAAAAACCTGGAACTGACAGATGGAGACTTCTCCAAGACTTCTGCAAGATCAACGACGTCATCGAAGACATGGGTCCTCTCCAGCCTGGCCTGCCTTCACCATCTATGCTGCCTCGAGACTGGACACTCGCCGTCATTGACATCAAAGATTGCTTCTTCAGCATCCCTCTGCACCCCTAAGATGCACCTCGGTTTGCCTTCTCTGTCCCCTCTCTAAATAGAGAGGCTCCTCTCAAAAGGTACCACTGGCTTTTCCTTCCCCAAGGACTCAAAACCTCTCCTACCATATGCCAATGGTACATGGCTCACGTTCTTTCTCCAGTTCGGAATTCCTTCCCAGATGTAATCATCTACCACTACATGGATGACATCCTCATCTGTGCCTCTGAAAAGACTCATTTAGACGAAGCACTGAAAACAACCATTGAAAATATTGAAAAAGCAGTATTTGAGACCCGTGAAGACAAAGTACAGTACACCAACCCGTAGAAATACCTTGGTCTTCAAATTCGAGAGAGAACCATCGTACCCCAGCAGGTTTCCATCCGAGACAATCCGAAAACTCTGAGAGACTTGCACAGTCTGTGAAAATCCATCAATTGGACACGCCCCCTTCTAGGAATCACAACAAAGGAGCTTGCTTCTCTGTTCCACCTCCTCCGTGGCAACGAAGACCTCGACTCCCCATGCACCATCACACCAGAAGCTCAGAGTGCCATCATCAAAGTCCAAGAAGCGCTCTCCTCCCGCGAAGCTCATCGGTTTGAACCAAATTTGCCCTTCAAGTTTGTCATTTTGGGAAAAGCTCCTCACTTTCATGGACTGATTTTCCAGTGGGACTCTCAACTCACAGACCCTCTGCTGATCCTAGAGTGGGTCTTCACAAGCAACCAACCTACAAAAACAATTACCACATTTCAAGAAATCATGGCACACTTGATAAAGAAGGCCAGATCTCGCCTCCGCTCTCTCGCAGGTTGTGAATTCACATGTATTTACCTACCACTGACCACTGGAGACCTGGAGCATTTGCTCCAAACTAATGAAAGTCTCCAAATTGCCCTAAAGAGTTACACTGGCCAAATTTCCATTCACTTACCTAAACACAAGCTTTTTAATAAAGATGCAGGTTTTCATTTAGTTCCAAAATTAGTCCAAAGCAGGACCCCTCTCAAAGCTCTAACTGTTTTTACTGACGGCTCAGGCTCGTCTCACAAGTCAGTTATGACTTGGAGAAACCCCAAAACCCAGAATTGGGACTCTGATGTCCAAACAGTGGAGGGATCTCCAAAAATTGCCGAGCTAGCAGCAGTTGTTAGAGCCTTTGAGAAATTCAAAGACGAACCTTTTAATTTAGTCACAGATTCATCGTATGTAGCCGGTATAGCTATGAGAGCAGAACATGCTTTTTTAAAAGATGTTTCCAACCCAAAGTTATATCAACTCGTTTCCACATTAACACACTCAATTTCTAACAGAAAACAGCCCTATCACATTGTTCACGTAAGATCACACACTGATCTCCCAGGTTTTATCACAGAAGGAAACAGAAGAGCAGATGCACTGGCCATGCCTGCTGAAATTGCAAATGTACCTGACATCTTTGCACAGGCAAAGCTGTCACATGCATTTTTTCACCAAAACGTGCCTGCTCTCATGCGAATGTTCAAACTTCCAAAAGAACAGGCAAAAACCATTGTGGCCATGTGCCCAAGCTGTCAAACCTATCAAATACCCTCCATGGGTACAGGAGTCAATCCCAGAGGTCTCAGCAGCTGCCAACTGTGGCAGACTGATGTGACCCACTTCCCATCCTTTGGGAAGTCCAAATATGTGCTCGTGTCAGTTGACACGTTTTCTGGAGCAGTTTTTGCATCAGCTCATGCAGGAGAAAAAGCCACACATGCTGCTAAGCATTTTCTCCTGGCATTTGCCACTCTAGGGGTCCCAAAAAGAGTCAAAACTGACAATGGCCCCGCCTACAAATCTAAACAATTAAAAAGGTTTTTCAATGAATGGGGAATTGAACACACCACTGACATTGCTTCAAACCCCACAGGACAATCTATTGTAGAAAGAACACACCAAACTCTCAAAAGAGTTCTCAATCAGCAAAAAACAGACACAGAAATATTGTCTCCAGTTGAGAGACTTTGCAAAGCCCTTTATGTTATTAATTTTTTAAATTGCACTGCATCAGAGCCTGATCCTCCCATTCTCCGTCACTTTGCAAACACAACTCAAGCTAAGCTCACTGAAAAACCACCAGTGTTGGTGAAGGACCCAGAAACACAGCAAATTTCTGGGCCCTTTCAACTGATCACCTGGGGAAGGGGATACGCTTGTGTATCCCTGCCATCTGGTCCAAAATGGTTCCCAGGGAAAAATATCAAACCATACCTAGGTACGGCAAAACCCGCATCCTCCAGCAACGAAAAAAATTCTCTGGAGGCCAACACAAAGCCTCCTCAAAATCAAACCAGCGCTGCCTGGAGACGCAAGCGCCACAAAGTACCTGCAAACCAAAGAAAAAATCGTCCTGTCACTAGACAGCTCACGAAACAGAAAATTAAGCAGCGCACAGCAGCTACCTCAGTCAAGTCTTAAGCTGAACCTTTTTGTTATTAAAGTAATTTTTAGCTGAAATGTTATTAACTTTAGCCAAGAAAAAATACCCTTGTTCTTTTAACTATCTTTCTTAATACCTCTAACCCTATCCCCAATTTTATAAAAAAGCAGGGGGAGAAAAGGAAAGGACAGGATCCAATTCTTCCCCTTTCCATGATAACAATTTTTGCTTGTATTCCTTAGTAGAAGTTTCATCCCTGTCCAAAGATGAAAAATACCTCTGTCAGTGTTGTCCTTACTGCAGCCTGGATGTCCATCACCATACCACATGCCTTCGGCTGGATCAACCCACAACCTTCCCAAAACATTTGGGTGACTTTAGCAAAAACATTAAAACAAGATAACCTGTGTTTATCTATGGGCAACCTTGACAACCCACTTTCTACATGTTTAGTGGGAATCCCATTTGCAGCAGATGAATGGCCTGTTCAAAACTCAGAACTCCGCACCACAGGTAAGAGACCCAACCCTGTGGACACTTGGGATGATTGGACAAAAATTTTGCCATATTCTCTTGAGGAACCCCAAGAATTGGATTTGCTAGGGTCGTCCAAAGCAACATTTTGCATCAAATTTCACTTAAAACGCCCAAGACAAAATTTGCATGAAGTAGATCTGTACAAAAACACATACAGGAAAGACATTTCACCCATAAACAAAGCATACAATAGTCCAGACTGGTGTAACTACACCGCACCCAGAATTTCTGAGTCCTCTCTCCAACCCAAAAAATTGCCCCAGGGAATGTTTCTCATCTGTGGTGACCGAGTTTGGGCCGGAATTCCCTCCCGTCTTCAAGGGGGGCCATGTAGTCTTGGCAAGCTTTCTACCTTCACCCCCAACATCACTTTGTTACATAATTGGAAAAAAGAAAGCCAGTCAAAACGTGTAAAAAGATCCTACACTGAATTTGACGAAAATTGCAACCCTGTATTATATGTTTGGAACAGACCCAAAACAATTGCTGCTTCCCTGTTTTATCCATGGGCATCAGCAGCAAAAGCCCTTGGAGACATTGACCATTTGGGGTGCTGGCTTAGTAAGCAAGCCAATGCTACATCTGCTGCTCTGAGTGATCTTTTAAAAGATGAAGAAACCACCAGACATGCAACTCTGCAAAACCGAGCAGCAATTGACTTTTTGCTGCTCTCCCACAGACACGGCTGCGAAGACTTTGAAGGAATGTGCTGCTTCAACCTCTCTTCTCATTCCACATCCATCCAAGAAAACATCCAGAAGCTGAAAACCCTCGTGAAAGACTTGAAAACAGAAACCACCCCAGACTGGGTCAACAATCTCCTCGGACAATGAGGACTGACGGGATGGGTCTCTTCTTCGGTCAAGGGCATTGTGTGGATTTTCATTGTCATTCTCATTGTGTTAGCTATGTTTTCATGTATGGTTCAGTGCTTCAAAAAATCTGTCAAAGACGCTCTCTTTGTAAATACAGAGAGAGGAATTGTGGATGATACAAAACCCCCAGAAATATATCCCTGGGACTCTCTCCCCTAGAGACAAAGAAAATTCCTCTAAGATGAGATAATTCCCGCCATGAAGACCCCTTATCTTTTAGGATTCTTACTGGTTTTTGAGTTAGCAAGGTGATTGGTTTTTTCTTAGAGTGTTAAGTAAAATGTAATTGGATATTGTGTTTAACTAATAGTTCTTATTGGTCAACTTTTCTATACTCTTGAAGTGTATAAATATCCCTTTTTACCTGAATTTAGCGGACTCTGTAGCTGAAATCTCCTTCGAAGGCTAAACTGTCTTTGGAACAATTCAGCTGCGGGTCTCAGCCTTTGTTCCTCGCTGGCAGGTAGCCAAGGGGCTACCTGAACCCCTCTTAGCTATCTGGGTTCTAGTAGCGCTTTAGGGCTAGCATAACCCTAGACCTTCTCAAAGCTACATACTAAGTGCTGGAATTTTTAGTCTGGAAGAAATCCTGATCCTTTCAGAATTTTAGTGGTCAGACGCCCAGTCTAAAGCCACGGGCCCTGGATATGAACATTAGCAATTTTCCCTCTGAAAAAAACCACACCCTCCCAGTTTCCTAATACCATTTTGGAGGAAGATACAGTCTCTGAAAAAGTAGGCAGGGTTCTAAATGGTGGCATCTTTATTCTAGGAGAAATCCTGACCCTTTCGGAATTTGAGCTGTCAGACGTCCAGTCTCAGGCCAATTGCCCTGAATACGAACACTGGCCATTTTCCCTCTGAAAAAAACCTCCCCCTCCCGGTTTCTTAATCCCAGTTTGGAGGTAGTGTTGGTCTCTCCAAAAGTAGCCAGGGTTCTAAGTGGTGGCATCTTTAGTCTGGGAGAAATCCTGATCCCTTCGGAATTTTGGCTGTCAGACGCCCAGTCTCAGGCCAATTGCCATGGATACGAACATTGGCCATTTGCCCTCTGAAAAAAAACACACCATCCCAGTTTCTTAATGGCAGTTTTGAGGAAGACATTGTCTCTCCAAAAGTAGCCAGGGTTCTAAGATGCTACATGTTTACTCTGGGAGAAACCCTGATCGTTTCAAAATTTTAGCTGTCAGACGCCCAGTCTCAGGCCAAGGGCCCTGGATATGAACAATGGCAATTTTCCCTCTGTAAAAAACCACACCCTCCCAGTTTCTTAATACCATTTTGCAGGAAGATACAGTGTCTCCAAAAGTAGCCAAGATTCTAAGAATTGGCATCTTTAGTCTGGGAGAAATCCTGAATCTTTCAAGTTTTTACCCGTCAGATGCCCACACTCAGGGGAAAGGAACAGGCCATGTACATTGGTCATTTTCCCTCTGAAAAAACCGCACTATCCCAGTTTCTTAATGGCCGTTTTTAGGAAGACATTGTCTCTCCAATAGTAGCCAGGGTTCTAAGACGTGGCATCTTCAGCCTGGGAGAAATCCTGATCCTTTCAGATATTTAGCTGTCAGATGCCTAGTCTCAGGCCAAGGGCCCTGGATATGAATATTGGCCAGTTTCCGTATGAGAAAAAACCACACCCTCCCAGTTTCTTAATACCAGTTTGGAGATAGTGTTTGTCTATGCAACAGCAGTCAGGCTTCTAACTGGTGGCATCTTTACTCTGGGAGAAATCCTGATCCCTTCAAAATTTTAGCTGTCAGATGCCCAGTCACAGGCCCATTGCCATGGATAGGAACATTGGTCATTTTCCCTCTGAAAAAAACCACACGGTCCCAGTTTCTTAATGGCAGTGTTGAGGAAGACATTATCTCTCAAAAAGTAGCCAGGGTTCTAAGAGGTGGCATATTTAGTCTGGGAGAAATCCTGATCCTTTCGGAATTTTAGCTGTCAGACGCCCAGTCTCAGACCCATTGTCATGGACGCGAACATTGGCCATTTTTCCTCTGTAAAAAACCACACAGTCCCAGTTTCCTAATACCAGTTTCGATGTAGTGTTCGGCTCTCCAAAAGTAGCCACGCTTCAAACTGCTGGCATCTTTAGTCTGGGAGAAATCATTAGATTTGGAACTCAAGCAGGCCCAGTCTCAGGACCATGGCCCTGCATGCAAACAAGGGCCTATTTCTCAGTGAAATAAAAATCACTTCACCACATTTGTGATATGCATTTAGAGGAGGCTTTTGGCACTCCATGAACAGCCAGGGTTCTCAGTGGTGGCATCTTTAGTCTGGGAGAAATCCTGATCTTTCCGAATTTTAATGGTCAGACGCACAGTCTCAAGCCAAGGGCCCTGGATATGAACATGGGCAACTTTCCCTCTGAAAAAAAAAACACCCTCCCACTTTCCTAATACCATTTTGGAGGAAGATAGTCTCTGAAAAAGTAGTCAGGGTTCTAAGTGGTCGCATCTTTGGTCTGGGCGAAATTCTGATCGTTTCAGAATTTTAGCAGGCCGAAGCCCAGTCTCAGGCCAATGGCCCTGCATGCAAAGAAGGGCCTATTTCTCTGTGAAATAAAGACCACTTCACCACCTTTGTAATATCCATTTAAAAGAGTCTTTTGGCACTCCATGAACAGCCAGGGGTTTCAGTGGTGGAATCTTTAGTCTAGGAGAAATCCTGACCCCTTTGGAATTTGAGCTGTCAGACAACCAGTCTCAGGCTAATTGCCCTGAATACGAACACTGGCCATTTTCCCTCTGAAATAAACCTCTCCATTCCAGTTTCTTAACACCAGTTTGGAGGTAGTGTTGGTCTCTCCAAAAGAAGCCCGGTTTCTAAGAGGTGGCCTGTTTAGTCTGGGAGAAATCCTGATACATTCGGAATTTTGGCTGTCAGACGCCCAGTCTCAGGCCAAGGGTTTTTCATATAACGAATGGCAGTTTTCCCTCTGAATAAAACCACAGCCTCTCAGTTTCTTAATATCATTTTGCAGGAAGATACAGTATCTCCAAAAGTAGCCAAGATTCTAAGAATTGGAATCTTTAGTCTGGGAGAAATCCTCAATCTTTCAAGTTTTTGCCCGTCAGATGCCCACACTCTGGGCAAAGGCACGGGCCACGTACATTGGACATTTTCCCTCTGAAAAAAACCACACCGTCCCAGTTTCTTAATGGTCGGTATTAGAAAGACAATGTCTCTCCAATAGTAGCCAGGGTTCTAACAGGTGGCATATTTAGTCATAGAGAAATCCTGATAGTTTTTGAATTTTAACTGTCAAAAGCCCAGTCTCAGGCCAAGGGCCCTGGATATAAATATTGGCCAGTTTCCGTCTGGGAAAAAACCACAGCCTCCCAGTTTCTTAATACCAGTTTGAGGTAGTGTTAGGCTTTCCTAAAGTAACCAGGCTTTTAACTGGGTGCATCTTGAGTCTGGGAGAAATCCTGATCCTTTCAGGTTTTTACCCGTCAGATGCCCACACTCTGGGCAAAGGCACAGGACACGTACATTGGCCGTTTTCCCTCTGAAAAAAACCACACCGTCCCAGTTTCTTAATGGCAGTGTTAAGGAAGACATTGTCTCTCCAAAAGTAGCCAGGGTTCTAAGAGGTGGCATATTTAGTCTGTGAGAAACCCTGATCCTTTCGGAATTTTAGCTGTCAGACGCCCAGTCTAAGGCTCATTGCCATGGATGCGAACATTGGCCATTTTTCCTCTGAAAAAAACCACACAGTCCCAGTTTCCTAATACCAGTTTCTATGTAGTGTTCGTCTCTCCAAAAGTAGCCACGCTTCTAACTGCTGGCATCTTTAGTCTGGGAGAAAGCCTGATCCTTTCAGAACTTTAGCAGTCAGACGCCCAGTCTCAGGCCAAGGGCCCAGGATATGAACAATGGCAATTTTCCCTCTGACAAAAACCACACCCTCCCAGTTTCTTAATACCATTTTGTAGGAAGATGCAGTCTCTGCAATAGCAGCCAGGGTTCTAAGTGGTGGCATCTTTAGTTGGGGAGAAATCCTCATCCTTTCGGAATTTTAGCTTTCAGATGCCCAGTCTCTGGCCAAGGGCCCTGCACACAAAGAAGGGCCTATTTCTCTGTGAAATAAAAATCACTTCACCACTTTTGTGATATCCATTTAGAGGAGGCTTTTGGCAGTCCATGAACAGCCAGGGTTCTCTATGGTGGAATCTTTAGTCTAGGAGAAATCATGACCCTTTCGGAATTTGAGCTGTCAGACGATCAGTCTCAGGCCAATTGCCCTGGATACGAACATTGGCCATTTTCCCTCTGAAAAAGTCTCCCAGTTTCTTAATGGCAGTTTTGAAGAAGACATTGTCTCTCCAAAAGTAGCCAGGGTTCTAAGAGGTGGCATCTTTAGTCTGGGGGAAATCATGATTGTTTTAGAATTTTAAGTGTCAGACGCCCAGTCTCAGGCCAAGGGCCCTGGATATGAGCAATGGCAATTTTCCCTCTGGAAAAAACCACAACCTCCCAGTTTCTTAATATTATTTTGGAGGAAGATACAGTCTCTCCAAAAGTAGCCAAGATTTTAAGAGGTGGCATCTTTAGTCTGGGAGAAATCCTGACCCTTTCCGTTTTTACCTGTCAGACGCCCAGAATCTAGGCAAAGGCACGGGACACGTAAATTGGTCATTTCCTGTCTGATGAAAACCACACCCTCCGAGTGTCTTAATACCAGTTTGGAGGTAGTGTCGGTCTCTCCAAAAGTAGCCAGGGTTATAAGCCCTGCCATCTTTAGTCTAGGTGAAACCCTGACCCTTTCGGAAGTTGAGCTGTCAGACGCCCAGTCTCAGGCCAATTGTCCTGGATACGAACCTTTGCCCTTTTCCCTCTGAAAAAACCACACCCTCCCTATTTCTTAGTACCAGTTTGTAGGAAGACATTGACTCTCCACAAGTAGCCAGGGTTCTAAGTGGTGGCATCTTTAGTCTGGGAGAAATCCTGATCCTTTCGGAATTTTAGCTGTCAGATACCCAGTCTCCGGCCTAAGGCCCTGGACATGAACATTGGCCATTTTCCCTCTCAAAAAACTACACTCTCCCAGTTTCTTAATACCAGTTTGGAGGTAGTCTTGGTCTCTCCAAAAGTAGCCAGGCTTCTAAGTGCTGGCATCTCAAGTCTGGGAGGAATCATTAGGTTTGGGATTTTAGCAGGCCGAAGCCCAGTCTCTGGCCCATGGCCCTGCATGGAAACAAGGGCCTATTTCTCTGAGAAATAAAAATCACTTCACCAATTTTGTAATATCCATTTAGAGGAGGCTTTTGGCACTCCATGAACAGCCCGAGTTCTAAGGTCTGGCATCTTTAGTCTGGGAGAAATCCTGATCCTTTCAGAATTTCAGCTGTCAGAGGCCCAGTCTCTGGCCAAGGGCCCTGGATATGAACAACGGTAATTTTCTCTCTGAAAAAAAACCACACCCTCCCAGTGTCTTAATACCATTTTGGAGGAAGATACAGTCTCTCCTAAAGTAGCCAGGGTTCAAAGTGGTGGCATGTTTAGTCTGGGAGAAATTCTGATCCTTTCGGAATTTTAGCTTTCAGATGCCCAGTCTCAGGCCCATGGCCCTGCATATGTTCATTGGCCATTGT
Source organism: Muscicapa striata striata (assembly GCA_030060385.1). Classification (NCBI taxonomy): domain Eukaryota; kingdom Metazoa; phylum Chordata; class Aves; order Passeriformes; family Muscicapidae; genus Muscicapa; species Muscicapa striata. Next base: position 44,112 of record JAREIS010000582.1, read on the forward strand.
CCCTCTGAAATAAACCATACCCTCCCAGTTTCTTAATACAAGTTTGGAGGTAGTATTGGTGTCTCCAAAAGTAGCCAGGCTTCTAACTGCTGGCATCTTTAGTCGGGAAGAAACCATTAGGTTTGGTATTTTAGCAGGCCGAATCCCAGTCTCAGGCCCATGCCCCTGCATACAAACAAGGGCCTATTTCTCTGTCAAATAAAGATCACTTGACAACTTTTGTAAAGTCTATTTAGAGGGGGCTTTTGGCGCTCCATGAACAGCCAGGGCTCTAGGTGGTGGCATCTTTAGTCTGGGGGAAAGTATAAAGTATTACTTGTACCATCCAAACTAGTTAGACAATCTTCTCCTCTTCTATCTTGGTGGCTTCCCCGAGAAGACTGCTCTTGGGAAAGAGCAGTGTGCTTGCTGAATTCATGTGTTCTTCTCTACTGATTACTGCTAGAGTCTCCTTGTTTTTCTGAATCAAGGTGTGTAAAAGTTTTGAAACTGGATTTTTTACAGAGATGTATGTTCTCCCAGATGTTGCTCCTCCAGATCGTCAGGCTGCTTGTGCTTCCACGCTACCACACCAAATGCTTCTTGTTCCAAGCACTTTTTAAACTGTGCATAGCGAAAAGCACAGACGTGTAACTGAAGATAAGGAGAAAGAGTGCACACCAAAGAGTAGTTCTCACTGTCCGCTACACATAGACATGAGATATCTGCATCTCCAATATTTACCACACAAGGCTGCATGACGAATCGGTGGGTAGTAGCAAAGCTAACATATGTTGATCCTGCATCTTAGCACTAGTCACTGAAAACTGATACGCTGAGCAGAACACTCTGGTGCACGACAGTTCTTTGTTCGCGATTTGTATCTTGTAGCGATTTCTCTCTAACGGAGATGATTTTTCACATAGTCCTCACACAGAACAGTCTGCTCCTAGGTGTATCTGCTCAAAAAACACGCCTGGGACATGCACTTTTCTTCTAAACCCTCTTACTGTAGCAGTCTGCCCTGCTTCTTGTAAGAGTTCCAAGCACTATTGAACTCTGCATAGCGAAAAGCAGAGAAGTGTAATTGAAGATAAGGCGAAAGACAGAACACACCACAGTAATTCTCACTGTCCCCTACACAGAGACATGAGATCCCTGCATCTTCAATATTTACCCCTGAACGTAGCAAGGCGAATAGGTATTCAGTAAGAAACCTAGCTGATCTTCATCATGCTTCTTAGCACTAGTCACTGACAACAGATACGCTGCGCAGAGCACTCTGCTGCACTGAGTTTCTTTGTTCACGGTATGTATCTTGCAGCGATTGCTCTCTAAGGGAGATGATTTGTCACCTACTCCTCACACAGAACACTCTGCTCCTATGTTTTTCTGTTCAAAAAACAAGCCTGGGACGTGCACTTTTCTTCTAAACCCTCTGTTTAATATCAGTCTGCCACTCTTCTTGTATCAATGCCATGCACTCAAGTCTGCATAGCGAAGAACACAGAAACGTACCTAAAGTTAAGAAGAAAGCGTGCACACCACACAGTAGTTCTCTCTTTGCACTACACATAGAAATGAGTTCTCTGCACCTCAGTTATTTACCACAGAGGCTGCACGAAGTGTAGGTATTGTAGCAGTAAAGCTATCGGATGTTGAACTTCCTTCTTAGCACTAGGTACTTTCAACCGGTATGCTGTGTCAAAGCTTTTTTGGAGAACACGTGCATTAAGAAGGCCTTGTGTTCTGAACAGCCTTGGAACAGTAAAGTGCAGGGAGAAGACTGGCACCACGTTCTGACATAGTCAAGAGCATTGCGTTTCTTTTTCGTGGAATAAGAGCGACCCCAGCTGACGGCGCCGGTGAACAAGCTCTTGCTGCGCTTTTGCAATTGAGCACACTGCAGTCCGCATAACCCGCATTCGCCCCGGCGCCGTCCGGGCTCCTCTCCCCCGCGGGCCACAGCGCGCGTCCGCGGTCCCAGCAGTTCCCAATGATGGCCGAGGCACTGCGATGGCGGTGGCTCGTCTCGTTCAGCCACTCCATGTTCAGCCGCGCTCGGCGATGTCCGCCCCCGGGCTTGCCGGGCTACCACGCAGCTTCCGCGTGGGCCGCCCCTTGTACTGGCCGGACAGGCAGCGCGGCCGGGCCCGCGGCTCTCCTGCACTGCTCCGTCTGCAGAAGAAATAGAGACATTTTACGTTTCAAAAACAGCTGGCTGGCGAGATCAAAATGATAATTTGTACTATGCTAGTAACTGTAAGAGCTGAGACTAAGGTGCAATGGCCCCAGTAGCCAGCACCTACCCACAAATAACAAGGCCCTGTTTTAAACAATTGGAAATGGAATAAAAAAGGAATTGAGCAGTCTTTGGAGCTTCTGAGAGTCACTGCACTCTTTCTTCTTACTGCTTGATCGGAACTTGAGTTAAGTTTGTTTTGTCCAGAAACACAGCAGAGAGTCTAAAGCCAACAGATTATGGATTAAAAGTAAGTAAGGAGCCAAACCCACATAGCAACAGAGTGCTATTGTAGGTTGTTGTGATGTTGCACTAACATGCCCAAAAGTATACCCCATGTTGTTGGAAGCTAGAGCCCCCGAGCCAGAACTCTGCTGCTCTTGGGCAGTGAGACTTGTGGGATTCCCAGTCATCCTCACAAGCTGTCCCTGTCACAAGGATAAAGGTGGCCAGGGTGAAGAGAACAAAGGAAACACAGCGGTGCTGACCTGAGAATACACCACCCCCACATTCACACTTACCTTTGCATCCAGCAAAGCTTCAAAGCAGAGAGAGAGATTGCCCTGGCTTAGAAATCCAAATGTAGACATCCAAATGTATATCAAAGAATCCAAATATCTAAGCTCAATTTAGGGTGCTGCTGCCACTCCCACTTAAATTCCACAGAAACTGTGGCACTCTTGAAATTAGGCATTTCTACCATTGTCCAAACAGGAATTTAAAGACTCAAAACAAAAGCCTTAAGCCTGAGATCAGTTTGTTAACTAAACAAGAGTCCTCTCTACCTTGTGGCTTCTTTCTTTCCTAAATGCACAAATGACAAGTGTTATCCTCCATCGCTCAGGATTCAGGCTTGAGCTACTTGCAAAGGATGTACAAAGCAACTATTACAGGAACCTGTCAGCAGAGTGCAACAGCAAAATCAATTCTGCCTTTGTACAGCTGACTCAGATTGGAGATAAATAAAGCCATCTTTGGATTCTGCAATAAAGAAGTGAAAAACACTGGAACTGCCAGCGTCCATGTCCCAGGAAGCGTTTTAGCAAGAGTTTCAGAGACTGCAGGTGAAGCATTTGGTGTGGTAGCGTGGAAGCACAAGCAGCCTGACAATCTGGAGGAGCAACATCTGGGAGAGCATACATCTCTGTAAAAAATCCAATTTCAAAACTTCTATGCACCTTGATTTAGCAAAACAATGAGACTCTTGCGGTAATTAGTAGAGAAGGATAGATGCATTCAAGCAAGCACACTGCTCCTTGCCATGAACAGCCTTCTGGGGGAAGCCACCAAGAGAGAAGAGGTGAAGCCTCTCTAACTAGTTTGGATTGTACAAGTAATACTTAGACAGTAAAAATTACTGCATGAAAGATCAGCTTGCCTATCTATGCAAAGATGAGACCAAGGCTGAAGCCCCATCAAGGATCTTTAGTGAGAACCTGGCTCCAAATCCACCATGAAAATCTTGAACGCATTAGCAACACAAACAGTAAAACTTGTTTAATAACCGTGCCAGCTTTCAGACGTTCCCAGAACGAAATTGCAAACCGGCAAAATAAAACAAGCTAGGGAGTGATTCTAACTAAATGCCAATGACAGCAAGAAGAAATTCAATCTGCAGGAGCAAGTAACAGCCCTTTCTTCTTCGTCTTCTTTTTCTTCTTCTTTGTGGATTTTTTTAATTTTTTTATTTGTTTTTTGGTTTCTTTTTTTTTCCCCACTGTCTTTTTTCTTAAGACTAAAATAGCCAATATATATTTAATGCATGGAATCCCTGAAGTGGTATGTATTTGATAATACTTGACACAAGAGCCTGGGTCAAGTCTCATTAGCAACAATAATTTTTTACCAGACACAAATATCCAACAGGTGTGAGATGAAAACCTGCCCAAGTGACACAGAGGAAAAAAAAACCACCGTCCTGGGGTATCACAAGGCAGAAGCACAAGTATGGAGTTACTCTGGCGGACATTGGCGCAGCTAATAACATGATCATTTCAATCACACATTAGGGTCTTCATGGAATCTGCAATTTGCAAAAACTCCCCATCTGCCACTTCATTATGAGAACACAAGGAGGAAGCAAGCCTGTACTCTGCCTGCCTTCACATAGTTTGGCTCAGCAGCATTTTTCCCAAATGAACCCAAAATTCCCAACATTTGAACTAGAACACCCCAAAGCTTTCAAAATTCCAGACGTTACTGGGAAAAACATCTAGGAAAACCCAGGAAAAATTCTTCCTTAAAAACAGGAAAATTCTTTTAAATTTTGCACTGACAAACTCAAAAATTGCCTAGAAATTGCACCAAAAAATGGCCAGAAAAACTCCTAACATCTGCACAAAAAACCAAAAAATAGCCCCAAAATCCAGTGAGATTCCAGGAATATCTGAGGAAAAAACTGGGAAAGTGAGTGGGCAAAATATCTGGAGGAAATGCGACATAAAATGGCCCAAAAAGCCTGGAAATCACACAAAAAATTGCCCAAAAACTCCTGAAATCCATACTAAAACCCCTAAAGTCAGCCAACATTCCAAGGATTGCTGGCAAAAGCATCAGAAAAATCCCGGAAAAATTGAGCCTAACAAACCAGGAAAGTCTCTGAAAATTGGCACTAAGAAACGAAAAATGTCCTAAGATTCAAGTTTGAAATGAGTCCAAAATTCGCAAAATTTGCACTGGAACACCCCAAAGCTGTCAAAATTCCAGGTGTTATTGGGAAAAACTGGGAAAGTGAGTGGCTAAAATATTCGGAGGAAATGCGACTTGAAATGGCTCGAAAAGCCTGGAAATCACACGAAAAATTTACTCAGATTTATGTAACTCATATAGTTTGATTGTATTCATTTATATACAATTGCTATTTTTAATAAATTACTGCTAAATTTAACTTTGTTGTCTAGTTGGACAAAATCGAACACATCCAATAACCATTTATAACACCACAAAATAAAGTTATGCACAATTGTGTTTAATGTTTTTGTCTGTGCAGACACTTCAAATATTCCCTGAAGAGAAACTCTTTGTTTTTACTAATTCTGTTTGATTTTTGTTAGACTACAGCCTCCCACTTTCAAATTTTATCTTTCCGCAATTTCAGGACTAGAATTCTTTGGATTTTCTGTAGGGAGGGATGGAGATCACCTCTTCAAGCAGAAGAAAACCTTAAAACTTGAAAACTTCAGAATACCTGAAGCATCTCCATTGACGTATCAGAGCCTTCTGTAACACAAGGGCAAAAATCTGTGCCATAAGGCGTAAGACGGAGCAGTGAAGGAGAGCCACGGGCCCGGCCCCGCCGCCTGCCCGGCCCGTACAAGGCGCGGCCCTTGCGGTACCCACGCGGTAGCTTGGCAAGCCCGGGAAGGGGGGAGGTCGACCAGCGCGGCCTGTCTGTTGCTGAACACGGAGCTGCTGAACGAGACGAGCCGCCACCCCAGAGTCTCAGCATCCTCGGCGGCCCCTCAGGCCGCGCCACCTCTCCAGGGCCGCGCACGTGCGCTGCTGCCAGCGGGGGAGAGGAGCTGGGAGGGGCCCGGGGTGACCCGGGGGTGACCCCGGTGTTGGGGCGGGAGTGTCCCCCGGGGTTGGGCCGGGAGCGATCCCGGGGTTGAGGCGGTGGGTGCGGAGCCTCCGTCTCGGGGACGGACCCCTAGCCCAACGGGGCCTGGCTTTGGTGGACAGGAGCCCGCTGCGCAGCCAGCGTGGTCCCGCTGCAGTGTCCAGCTGCTTGGAGCTGCCGCTGGCATCCCTTTCCTTCGTTTAGGGTCAGTCAGAAGGATTTTTTTTTCTCTTCTACTCTGCGAGGGCGGGGTGTGGTTTTCTGAGAGGCTAACCAGAATGCTGGCCGGAGGAAAGCATCTGTAGAGCAGCCCTACTTCCTCCAGGGGAGAGGAGCCCAGACGGGCCCGGTGCAATCGCGGGTTATGCAGAGCACAGACTACTCACTTGCAAAAGTGCACCAAAACCTTGTCCACAAGCACCGTCAGATGAGGCCGCTCTTCCTCTATGAAAAAGGAAACGTCACTGCACAACTTTTTTCATATCCATTTAGAGGAGGCTTTTGGCAGTCCTTGAACAGCCAGGGTTCTAAGTGGTGGCGTCTTTAGTCTGGGGGAAATCCTGACCTGTTGGGAATTATACCTGTCAGATGCCCAGTTTCAGGCCAATGGCCCTGGACAGGAACACTGGCCATTTTCCCTCTGAAAAAACCACACATTCCCAGTTTGTTAATGGTATTGGGAGGAAGAAATTGTCTCTCCAGAAGTAACCAGGGTTCTAAGTGGTGGCATCTTTAGTCTGGGAGAAATCCTGATCCTTTAAGGTTTTTAGCTGTCTGACGCCCACACTCTGGCCAAGGGCCCTGGAAAAGTACATTGGCCATTTTCCATCTAAAAAAACTACACCCTCCAAGTCTCTTAATGCCAGTTTCGAGGAAGATATTTTCTCTCAAAAAGTAGCAAAGCTTCTAGGAGGTGGCATCTTTAGTCGGGGAGAAATCCTGATCCCTTCGGAATTTTAGCAGGCTGAAGCCCACTCTCAAGCCAAAGGCCCTGCATTCAGTATGAAATAAAGATCATTTCACCCCTTTTGAAATATCCATTTAGAGGAGGCTTCTGGCACTCCGTGAACAGCCAGGGTTCTCAGTGGTGGCATATTTACTCTGAGAGAAATCCTGATTCCTTGGATATTTGAGCTGTCAGACGCCCAGTCTTAGGCCAAGGGCCCTGGATACGAACATTGGCCATTTTCCCTCTGAAAAAAACTACACCCTCCCAGTTTCTTAATGGCAGTTTGGAGGAAGACCTTGTCCCACCAATAGTAGCCAGGGTTCTAACTGGTGGCATCTTTAGTCAGGGAGAAATCCGGATCATTTCGGAATCGTAGCAGGCCGAAGCCCAGTCTCAGGCCAATGGCCCTGCATGAAAAGAAGGGCAAATTTCTCTCTGAAAAAAAAATCACTTCACCACTTTTGTGATATGCATTTAGAGGAGGCTTTTGGCACTCCATGATCTGCCAGGATTTTAAGTGGTGGCATCTTTAGTGTGGGTGAAATGCTGATCCTTTCAGAATTTTAGCAATCAGACGCCGAGCCTCAGGCCAATGGCCCAGGACACGAATATTGACAATTTTCCCTCTGAAAAAAACCACACCTCCCACTTTCATAACAGCAGTTTGGACGAACACATTTTTTCTCCAAAAGTAGCCAAAGTTCTAAGTGCTGGAATCTTTAGTCTGGGAGAAATCCTGATCCTTTCAGAATTTTAGCTGTTAAACGCCCAGTCACAGGCCAAAGGCCCTGCATGCAAACAAGAGCCTATTTCTCTATGAAATAAAGATCACTTCACCACTTTTGTAATATCCATTTAGAGGTGGCTTTTGGCACACATGAACAGCCAGGGTTCTCAGTGGTGGCATCTTTAGTCTAGGAGATATCCTGATTCCTTTGATATTTGAGCTGTCAGACTCCCAGTCATAGGCCAAGGGCCCTGGATACGAACATTGGCCTTTTTCCCTCTGAAAAAAACGACACCCTCCCAGTTTCTTAATACCATTTTGGAGGAAGATACAGTCTCCTCAAAAGTAGCCAGGTTTCTAAGTGGTGGCATCTTTACTCTGGCAGAAATCCTGATGCGTTCGGAATTTGAGCTCTCAGATTGCCAGTCTCAGGCCAATTGCCCTGGATATGAATATTGGCCATTTTCCCTCCGAAGAAAACCTCACCCTCCCAATTTCTTAATACCAGTTTGGAGGAAGACATTTTCTCTCCAATAGTAGCCACGGTTCTAACTGGTGGAATCTTTAGTCTGGGAGAAATCCTGATCCTTTCCGAATTTCAGCTGTCAGATGACCATTCTCAGGCCAATTGCCCTGGATACGAACATTGGCCATTTTCCCTCTGAAAAAAAGAACACTGTCCCAGTTACTTAATACCACTTTGGAGGTAGTGTGGAACTATCCAAAAGCAGCCAGGGTTATAAGTGCTGCCATCTTTACTCTGAGAGAAATCCTGATCCCTTCGGAATTTTAGGTGTCTGATGCCCAGTCTCAGGCCCATTGCCATGGATAGAAACACTGGCCATTTTCCCACTGAAAAAAACCACACCATTCCAGTTTCTTAATGGTGGTTTTGAGGAAGATATTGTCTCCCCAAAAGTAGCCAGGGTTCTAAGAGGTGGAATCTTTAGTCTGGGAGAAATCCTGATCCATTCAGATTTTTAGCCATCAGACGCCCACATTCTGGGCAAGCGCCCTGGACAAGTACATTGGCTATTTTCCCTCTAAAAAAAACTACACCCTCCCAGTTTCTTAATGGAAGTTTGGAGGAAGACATTGTCCCTCCAAAAGTAACCAGAGTTCTAACTGGTGGCATTTTTAGTCGGGGAGAAATCCTGATCCTTTCGGAATCATAGCAGGCCGAAGTCCAGTCTCAGGCCAAAGGCCCTGCATGAAATGAAGGGCCAATTTCTCTCTGAAATAAAAATCACTTCACCAACTTTTTTAATATCCATTTAGATGAGGCTTTTGGTACTCCATGAAGTAGCCAGGGTTCTGGTGGAATTTTTAGTCTAGGAGAAATCATGACCCTCTCGGAATTTGAGCTGTAAAATGACCAGTCTCAGGCAAATTGCCCTGGATATGAACATTGGCCATTTCCCCTCTGAAAAACCTCCCCATCTGTCCTTCTTAATCCCAGTTTAAAGGTAGTGTTGGTCTATCCAAAAGTAGCCAGGGTTCTAAGTGGTGGCATCTTTAGTCTGGGAGAAATCCCGACCCCTTCAGAATTTTAGCTGTGAGACGCCCAGTCTCAGGCCCACTGCCATGGATATGAACATTGGCCATTTTCCCTCTGAAAAAAACCACACCCTCCCAGTTTCTTAAACCGAGTTTGGAGGTAGTGCTGGTCTCTCCAAAAGTAGCCAGCATTCTAACTGGTTGTATCTTTAGACTGGAAGAAATCGTGATCCCTTCGGAATTTTACCTGTCAGAAGCCCTTTCGCAGGCCAAAAGGCCTGCATGCAAAGAAGGGCCTATTTCTCTGTGAAATAAAAATCACTTCACCACTTTTGTAATATGCATTTAGAGGAGGCCTTTGGTGCCCAATGAACAGCCAGGGTTCTCAGAGGTGGCATCTTTAGTCGTGGAGAAATCCTGATCCCATCGGAATTTTAGCTGTCAGAATCCCAGTCTCAGGCCCATTGCCATAGATACAACCATTGGCCATTTTCCCTCTGAAAAAAACCACACCATCCCAGTTTCTTAATGGCAGTTTTGAGGAAGATATTTTCTCTCCAAAAGAGCCAGAGTTCTAGGAGGTGGCACCTTTGGTCTGGGAGAAATCCTGATCCATTCAGGTTTTAGCCATCGGACGCCCACATTCTGGGCAAGGGCCCTGGACAAATACATTGGCTATTTTCCCTCTGAAAAAAACTGCACCCTCCCAGTTCCTTAATGACAGTTTGGAGGAAGACCTAGTCCCACCAAAAGTAACCAGGGTTCTAACTGGTGGCATTTTTTAGTCGGGGAGAAATTCTGATCCTTTCAGAAACTTAGCAGGCCGAAGCCCAGTCTCAGACAAATGGCCCTGCATGAAAGGAGGGCCTATTTCTCTGTGAAATAAAGATCACTTCACCACTTTTGTAATATGCATTTAGAGGAGGCTTTTAGCACTCCACGAAGAGCCAGGGTTTTCTATGATGGAATCTTTAGTCTAGGAGTAATCGTGACCCGTTCGGAATTTGGGCTGTCAGACAACCACTCAGGCAATTGCCCTGGATAAGAACATTGGCCATTTTCCCTCTGAAAAAACCACACCGTTCCAGTTTCTTAATGACAGTTTTGAGGAAGACATTGTCTCTCCAAAAGTAGCCAGTGTTCTAAGTGGTGGCATCTTTTGTCTGGGATAAATCCTGATCGTTTCAAAATTTTAGCTCTCACACGCCCAGTTTCACCCCAAGGGTCCTGGGTATGAACAATGGCCATTTTCCCTCTGAAAAAACCACACTATCCCAGTTTCTTAATACCATATTGCAGGAATATACAGTCTCTCCAAGAGAAGCCAGGGTTCTCAGTGGTGGCATTTTTAGTCTGGGAGAAATCCTGATCCTTTCAGGTTTTTACCCGTCAGATACCCACGCTCTGGGCAAATGCACCGTACACATATATTGGCCATTTTCACTCTGAAAAAGACTGCAATGTCCCAGTTTCTTAATGGCACTTTAGAGGAAGACTTTGTCTCTCCAATAGAAACCAGGGTTCTAAGACGTGGTATCTTTAGCCTGGTAGAAATCCTGATCTTTTCAAAATTTCAGCTGTCAGACGCCTAATCTCAGGCTAAGGGCCCTGTATATGAACATTAGTCATTTTCGCACTGAAAAAAAACACACCCGCCCAGTTTCTTAATACCTTTTTGGAGGAAGATACAGTCTCTCAAAAAGTAGCCAAGGTTCTAAGTGCTGGCATATTTACTCTGGGAGAAATCCTGATCCTTTCAGGTTTCTACCTGTCAGATGCCCACACTCGGGGCAAGGGCCCTGGACAATTACGTTGGCCATTTTCCCTTGGAAAAAAACTACACCCTCCGAGTTCCTTAATGGCAGTTTGGAGGAAGACGTTATCCCTCCAAAAGTAGCCAGGCTTATAACTTGTGGCATCTTTAGTTGGGGAGAAATCCTGATCCTTTTGGAATTATAGCAGGCCGAACCCCAGTCTCAGGCCAATGGCCCTGCATGCAAAGAAGGGCTTATTTCTCTGTGAAACAAAGATCACTTCACCACTTTTGTAATCTCCATTAAGAGAAGGCTTTTGGGACTCGTTGAACAGCCATCTTTAGTCTAGGAGAAATCCTGACCCCTTCGGAATTTGGGCTGTCAGACAACCAGTTTCAGGCCAATTGCCCTGGATACCAACACTGGCCATTTTCCCTCTGAAAAAAACCTAACCCTCCCAAATTCTTAATGGCCATTTTGAGGAAGACATTGTCTCTCCAAAAGTAGCCAGGTTTTCTAAGAGGTGGCATCTTTAGTCTGGCAGAAATCCTGCTCCATTCAGAATTTCAGCGGTTAAACACCCAATCTCCGGCGAAGGGCCCTTCATATGAACAATGGCACTTTTCCCTCTCAAAAAAACCACACACTCCCAGTTTCCTAATCCCAGTTTGGAGGGAGTTCTCGTCTCTCCAAAAGTAGCCAGGATTCCAAGTGGTTGCATCTTTAGTCAGGGAGAAATCCTGATCCCTTCAGAATATTGCCTATGAGATTCCCAGTCTCAGGCCAAAAGCCCTGCATGCAAAGAAGGGCCTATTTCTCTACGAAATGAAGATCACCTCACCACTTTTGTAATATGCATTTAGAGAAGGCTTTTGGCACTCCATGAACAGCCCGGGTTCTCAGAGGTGGCATCTTTAGTTGGGGAGAAATCCTGATCCTTTCAAAATTGAGCTTTCAGACTACCAGTCTCAGACCCATGGCCCTGGATACGAACATTGGCAATTTTCTCGGTGAAAAAAACCACACCTTCCCCGTTTCTTAACGGCAATTTTGAGGAAGTCATTGTCTCTCAAAAAGTAGCCCGAGTTCTAAGTGGTGGCATCTTTAGTCTGGGAGAAATCCTGTTCCTTTGGGAATTTCAGCTGTCAGACGCGCAGTCTCAGGCAAATGGCCTTGGATACGAACATTGGTGATTTTCCATCGGAAAAAAACCACAACCTCCCAGGTTGTTAATACCACTTTGCAGGTAGTGTTGGTCTTTGCAAAAGAAGCCAGGGTTCTAAGTGGTGGCATCTTTAGTCTGGGAGAAATTGTGATCATTTCAGAATTTGAGCTGTCAGACACCCAATCTCAGGCCATGGGCTCTGGACCCGTACATTGGCCATTTTCCCTCTCACAAAAACAACAATTTCCCAGCTTCTTAATACCAGTTTGGAGGTAGTGTTGGTCTCTCCAAATGTAGCCAGGCTCCTAGTGGCTGGCATCTTTAGTCTGGGAGAAATCATTACGATTGTAATTCTACCAGACCGAAGCCCAGTCTCAGGACCATGGCCGTGCATGCACACAAGGGCCTATTTCTCTGTGAAATAAAAATCACTTCACCACTTTTGTGATATGCATTTAGAGGAGGCTCTTGGCACTCCATGAACAGCCAGGTTTCTGGTGGAATCTTTAGTCTTGGAGAAATCCTGCCCCTTTCGGAATTTGAGCTGTCAGATGACCAGTTTCAGGCCAATTGCCCTGGATACGAACATTGGCCATTTTCCCTCTGAAAAAACACCACCTCCCTCTTTCTTAATCCCAGTTTTGAGGTAGGGTTGGTCTCTCCAAAAGAAGCCAGTATTCTAAGTGGTGACATCTTTAGCCTGGGAGAAATCCTGATCCCTTCAAAATTTTAGATGTGAGACGGCCAGTCTCAGACCCATTGCCATGGATACGAACATTGGCCATTTTCCCTCTGAAAAAAACCACACCGTCCCAGTTTCTTAATATCTTTTTGGAGGAAGATGGAGTCTCTCCAAAAGTAGCCAAGATTCTAAGAGGTGGCATCTTTAGTCTGGGAGAAATCCTGATCCATTCAGGTTTTTACCCGTCGGACTCCCACACTCTGGGCAAAGGCACAGGACACCAACATTGCTCCTTTTCCCTCTGAAAAAATTCACCCCCTACTTTCTTAATGGCAGTTTGGAGGATGATATTGTCTCTCCAAAAGTAACCAGGATTCTAAGTGGTTGCATCTTTAGTCTGGGAGAAATCCTGATGATTTTGGAATTTTAGCTGTCAGACGCCCAGTCTCAGGCCAATTGGCCTGGATAAGAACAATGGCCATTTTCCCTCCCCAAAAAACAACAACCTTCCAGTTTCTTAATACCAGTTTGGAGGTAGTGCTGGTCTCTCCAAAAGTAGCCAGCATTCTAAGTGGTTGCATTTTACGCTGGGAGAAATCTTGATCCTTTCAGAATTTTAGCAGGCCGAAGCCCAGTCTCAGACAAATGGCCCTGCATGAAAAGAAGGGCCTATTTCTCTGTGAAATAAAGATCACTTCACCACTTTTGTATTATGCATTTAGAGGAGGCTTTTGGCACTCGATGAACAGCCAGGGTTCTCTATGGTAGAATCTTCAGTCTAGGAGAAATTGTGACCCTTTCAGAATTTGGCCTGTCAGAAAACCAGTCTCAGGCCCATGGCTATGGATACGAACATTGGCCATTTTCCCTCTTTAAAAAACCACACCCTCCCAGTTTCTTAATGGCCGCTTTGAGGAAGACATTGTATCTCCAAAGTGCCCAGGATTTTAAGTGGTTGCATCTTTAGTCTGGGAGAAATCCTCATCATTTCGGAATTTTAGCTGTGAGATTCCCAGTCTCAGGCCAATTGCCCGGGATAAGTACATTGGCCATTTTCATTCTCAAAAAAACCACAAACTCCCCGTTTCTTAATTCCCGTTTGGAGGTAGTGCTGGTCTCTCCAAAAGTAGCCAGCATTCTAAGGGGTTGCATCTTTAGTCTGGAAGAAATCCTGATCCCTTTAGAATTTTACCTTTCAGATACCCAGTCTCAGGCCAAAAGCCCTGCACGCAAAGAAGGGCCTATTTCTCTGTGAAATAAAGAAAACTGCACCAGTTTTGTAATATGCATTTAGAGTAGGTTTTGGCATTCAATGAACAGCCAGGGTTCTCAGAGGTGGCATCTTTAGTCGAGGAGAAATCCTGATCCTTTCAAAATTTGAGCTGTCAGACGCCCAGTCTCAGGCCAAGGGCCCTGGATATGAACAATGGCAATTTTCCCTCTGAAAAAAACTACACCCCCCCAGTTTCTTAATACCATTTTGGAGGAAGATACACTCTCTCCAAATGTAGCCAAGATTCTAAGAGGTGGCATCTTTAGTCTGGGAGAAATCCTGATCCATTCTGGTCTTTATCCGTCTGACGCCCACAGTCTGGGCAAAGGCACGGGACACCAACATTGGTGGTTTTCCCTCTGAAAAAAACTTCACCTTCCTACTTTCTTAATGGCAGTTTGGAGGATGATATTGTCTCTCCAAAAGTAGCCAAGATTCTAAGTGCTGGCATGTTTACTCTGGGAGAAATCCTGATCCTTTCAAGTTTTTATCCGTCAGACGCCCACGCTCTGGGCAAAGGAACGGGACACGTGCATTGGCCATATTCCCTCTGAAAAAAACTGCACCATCCCAGTTCCTTAATGGCAGTTTTAAGAAGACATTGCCTCTCCAAAAGTAGCCAGGTTTCAAAGAGGTGGCATCTTTAGTCTGGGAGAAATTCTGATCCTTTCAGTTTTTTACCCGTCAGACGCCCACACTCTGGGCAAGGGCCCTGGACAAGTACATTGACAGTTTTCCCTCTGAAAAAAACTACACCCTCCGAGATTCCTAATGGCAGTTTGGAGGAAGACGTTGTCCCTCCAAAAGTAGCCAGGCTTATAACTGGTGGCATCTTTAGTCGGGGAGAAATCCTGATCCCTTTGGAATTATAGCAGGCCGAAAACCAGTCTCAGGCCAATAGTCCTGCATGCAAAGAAGGGCCTATTTGTCTGTGAAATAAAGATTACTTCACCACTTTTGTAATCACCATTAAGAGGAGGCTTTTGGCACTCCATGAACAGCCAAAGTTCTCACTGGTGCCATCTTTAGTCTTTGAGAAATCCTGCCCCTTTCGGAATTTGAGCTGTCAGACGCCCAGTCTTAGGCCAGTTACCCTGGATACGAACATTGGCCATTCTCCCTCTGAAAAAAACCTCACCCTCCCAATTTCTTAATGGCCGTTTTGAGGAAGACATTGTCTCTCCAAAAGTAGCCAGGATTCTAAGTGGTGGCATCTTTAGTCTGGGAGAAATCCTGATCCCTTTCAGAATTTTAGCTGTTAAACCCCCAGTCTCAGGCCAAGGGCCCTTCATATGAACAATGGCCATTTTCCCTCTGAAAAAAACCCCACCCTCCCAGTTTCTTAATCCCAGTTTGGAGGAAAATACAGTCTCTTCAAAAGTAGCCAAGGTTCTAACTGGTGGCATCTTTAGTCTGGGAGAAATCCTGATCCTTTCGGAATTTTTCCGGTCAGATGTCCAGTCTCAGGCCAAAAGACCTGTATGCAAAAAAGGGCCTACTTCTCTGTGAAATAATGATCACTTCACCACTTTTGTTACATCCATTTAGAGGAGGCTTTTGGCACTCCATGAACAGCCACTGTTCTCAGTGGTGCCATCTTTAGTCTAGGAGAAATCCTGACCCTTTCAGAATTTGGGCTGTCTGACAACCAGTCTCAGGCCAATTGCCCTGGACACAAACATTGGCCATTCTCTTTCTGAAAAAAACCACATCCTCCCAGTTTCTTAATGGCCATTTTGAGGAAGACATTTTATCTCCAAAAGTACCCAGGATTCTAAGTGGTTGCATCTTTACACTGGGAGAAATCCTGATGATTTCGGAATTTTAGCTTTGAGACGCCCAGTCTCAGGCCAATTGCCCTGGATAAGAACATTGGCCATTTTCCCTCTTTAAAAAACCACACCCTCCCAGTTTCTTAATACCAGTTTGGAGGTAGAGCTGGTCTCTCCAAAAGTAGCCAGGATTCTAAGTGGCTGCATCTTTAGTCAGGGAGAAATCCTGAACCTGTCGGAATTTTTCCTGACAGCTGACACGTCTCAGGCCAAAAGTGCTGCATGCAAATAAGGGACTATTTCTCTGTGAAATAAAGATCACTTCACCACTTTTGTAATATGCATTTAGAGGAGGCTTTTGACACTCCATGAACAGTCCGGGTTCTCAGAGGTGGCATCTTTAGTCGGGGAGAAATCCTGATCCTTTCAAAATTTGAGCAGTCAGACGCCCAGTCTCAGGCCCATGGCCCTGGATACGAACATTGGCAATTTTCCCTCTGAAAAAAACCTCACTCTCCCAGTTTCATAATGACAGTTTTGAGGAAGACATTGTCTCTCAAAAAGCAGCCAGGGTTCTAAGTGGTGGCATCTTTAGTCTGGGAGAAATCCTGATCCTTTGGAGTTTTAGCTGTCAGACACGCAGTCTCAGGCCAATGGCTTTGGATACGAACATTGGCGATTTTCCATCGGAAAAAAACCACAACCTCCCAGGTTGTTATTACCACTTTGGAGGTATCATTGGTCTTTACAAAAGAAGCCAGGGTTCTAAGTGGTGGCATCATTAGTCTGGGAGAAATCCTGATCCCTTCAGAATCTGAGCTAACAGAGACCCAGTCTCAGGCCATGGGCTCTGGACACGTACATTGGCCTTTTTCCCTCTCCCAAAAACAACAACCTCCCAGCTTCCTAATACCAGTTTGGAGGTAGTGTTGGTCTCTCCAAATGTAGCCAGGCTTCTAACTGCTGGCATCTTTAATCTGGGAGAAATCATTACGATTTCAATTCTAGCAGACGAAGCCCAGTCTCAGGACCATAGCCCTGCATGCAAACAAGGGCTTATTTCTCTCTGAAATAAACATCACTTCACCACTTTTGTAATATGCCTTTAGAGAAGGCTTTTGGCACTCCATGAACAGTCCGGGTTTTTAGAGGTGGCATCTTTAGTCGGGGAGAAATCCTGATCCTTTCAAAATTGAGCTTTCAGACTACCAGTCTCAGACCCATGGCCCTGGATACGAACATTGGAAATTTTCTCGGTGAAAAAAACCACACCTTCCCAGTTTCTTAACGGCAGTTTTGAGGAAGTCATTGTCTCTCAAAAAGTAGCCCGAGTTCTAAGTGGTGGCATCTTTAGTCTGGGAGAAATCCTTATCCTTTGGGAATTTCAGCTGTCAGACGCGCAGTCTCAGGCAAATGGCCTTGGATACGAACATTGGCGATTTTCCATCGGAAAAAAACCACAACCTCCCAGGTTGTTAATACCACTTTGCAGGTAGTGTTGGTCTTTGCAAAAGAAGCCAGGGTTCTAAGTGGTGGCATCTTTAGTCTGGGAGAAATTGTGATCATTTCAGAATTTGAGCTGTCAGACACCCAATCTCAGGCCATGGGCTCTGGACCCGTACATTGGCCATTTTCCCTCTCACAAAAACAACAATTTCCCAGCTTCTTAATACCAGTTTGGAGGTAGTGTTGGTCTCTCCAAATGTAGCCAGGCTCCTAGCGGCTGGCATCTTTATTCTGGGAGAAATCATTACGATTGTAATTCTACCAGACCGAAGCCCAGTCTCAGGACCATGGCCGTGCATGCACACAAGGGCCTATTTCTCTGTGAAATAAAAATCACTTCACCACTTTTGTGATATGCATTTAGAGGAGGTTTTTGGCACTCCATGAACAGCCAGGTTTCTGGTGGAATCTTTAGTCTTGGAGAAATCCTGCCCCTTTCGGAATTTGAGCTGTCAGATGACCAGTTTCAGGCCAATTGCCCTGGATACGAACATTGGCCATTTTCCCTCTGAAAAAACCACACCTCCCTCTTTCTTAATCCCAGTTTTGAGGTAGGGTTGGTCTCTCCAAAAGAAGCCAGTATTCTAAGTGGTGACATCTTTAGCCTGGGAGAAATCCTGATCCCTTCAAAATTTTAGATGTGAGACGGCCAGTCTCAGACCCATTGCCATGGATACGAACATTGGCCATTTTCCCTCTGAAAAAAACCACACCGTCCCAGTTTCTTAATACCATTTTGGAGGAAGATGCAGTCTCTCCAAAAGTAGCCAAGATTCTAAGAGGTGGCATCTTTAGTCTGGGAGAAATCCTGATCCATTCAGGTTTTTACCCGTCGGACTCCCACACTCTGGGCAAAGGCACAGGACACCAACATTGCTCCTTTTCCCTCTGAAAAAAACTTCACCCCCTACTTTCTTAATGGCAGTTTGGAGGAAGATATTGTCTCTCCAAAAGTAGCCAGGGTTCTAAGTGCTGGCATGTTTACTCTGGGAGAAATCCTGATCCTTTCAGGTTTTTACCCGTCAGACGCCCAGGTACTGGCAAAGGAACGGGACATGTGCATTGGCCATATTCCCTCGGAAAAAAACTGCACCATCCCAGTTCCTTAATTGCAGGTTTAAGAAGACATTGCCTCTCCAAAAGTAGCCAGGTTTCTAAGAGGTGACATCTTTAGTCTGGGAGAAATTCTGATCCTTTCAGTTTTTTAACCGTCAGACGCCCACAATCTGGGCAAGGGCCCTGGACAAGTACGTTGGCCGTTTTCCCTCTGAATAAAACGAGACCCTCCTGTTGCAATTTGATAAACTGAGGTATAAGGAAGAATTCACATACCCTGACATCTTCCGGTTCATCCCAGAATTCTTACTGTCCCCTGACCTTCCCTAGTGACCTTGGAACACCTTAGGAGTTCCTGTAGTCCCATACCTAAGCCCCCGTGTCCCTACCCCATTGGCTGGCAGCCAAAACCACTCCCCATTTCCCGTTCCCTGAAGATCTGATTCCCAGAGAGTCTCTGCCTCTTTCCAGCCATATCATCGCCAAGGAATAAACTAACCTGAAAGAGCCTCTTTGTATCCCTTTTTCATCCATGATAAAGATACTTTGTCTGATCTTATATTAATTAGGAAAAGGACACAGTAGCTTTTAGCAGTTGGCGCCTGTCTGTTTGGGCTGTTTTGAACCCCAAATTAGCCTAAAGTTCGCAGTTTTAGGACTTTAACAGAGGCCGGTCATGTGATACAACTTCCTCCGTGCTTGCAGCTGTTTTTTAACGGCTTTAAACACAGGAGGGTGAAGCGGGGAACTTCTTCGCATCTTCGGAGAAGCCGCTTTGGATCGGAACTTTTGCAGAGTTACAGCGAAAATAGCGCTCCGTTTGGTAAGGTAACATATCCCTTCGGGGAGGTGGGAACCCCAAAGTTAGCCCCGAGGTACAGGGGAGGGGGGGTTTTTTAAACGGATAGCCCAAAACTCGTGGGGGGTTTGTACCTGCGGGTGGGGAAGCGGCAGCAGCTCAGGCGTGCAGCGGGCGACACGTGGCTGGTGTTGCGCAACCCGGCCCCAGTACACGTGTTCTGCCAGCGCTGCCTGGCATGCGTTACGCTGTGACCGTAAGCACAGGCGCCGGTGTGTTCTCTGCAGAAGGATCCCCGGGACCATCTGTGTAGTCACAGCTAAGCCACGTGGTGAATAACAAAGGCCCAGCACCCCCATACTAACACACCTGGGTTTTGCAGCCAGCTGTTATTTTGTAACTTTTCTGCGAAAGATAGGTTGTGTTTATAACATCAGAATGGGGGGGAATATTTCAGCACACCAAAAGAGTATTGTTACCCAGCTTAAAGAAATGCTAGATTTACAGGATTTTGTATTTTCTAAGAAACAGATTGGAAAGTTTGTTATTTGGTTGTCTCGAGAAATTACAGAATTTGATAAGCAAAATATCAAATCGGTTTCATTTTGGGACAGTGTTGGAGATTTATTAACTTCTAAAATACAGAAAGGTGATACCAATGCTGCTTTATTTTTGCCTATATTTTTAAATATTCACAAACACTTACCACAATTAGAAAACCAAGATAGACCACAGGAAAATTCTTTAAACTCCTCTTTACCTAATTCGGAACCTCCTGTCCCTGAATTAAAAGAGAAATCAGAATTACCTCAAGAAACTACTAAAACCAATGATCCTCCAAAATACACTGAATTAGAATCCCGTGGACAACCTGATACAAACGTTCTGTATCCACATCTCTCACAACTTCCATCTGAACACACTAATTTGGAATCTCAGCTTTCCTCGGTGCAAAGGGAAAAACCTATACTAAATCCTAACTGTAACATGCCTTTTTCTCCCAATAATCCTTTCCTGCATCCAATTCCCGTTTCTGCTCAATATTTTCCAGGTTTTAATCCATTTTATCAGACTTCTATTTCCAGGCCGCATTGTAACTCCTTCACAAATACCGGGATGGAGGAGAGCTCCGGGAATGCAGAGCCTGAGGGTGGGGGAGGGGAAGCACGTGTAGCAGCTACACAGCCACAGCCGGCAGAGGCACAGAACCAATTAACCCCTAACTTACCGCTACAGCCGGCAGAGGCACAGAACCAATTAACCCCTAACTTACCGCTACAGCCTGCACAGGCACAGAACCAATTAACCCCTAACTTACCGATTAACCCTGAATCTAATATGATTTTTGATGCATTACCGATTCAATACATTGGGAAAAAGAATGGTAGAAGGACCTACCAACCATTATCATACCAAGATAAAAAAGAAATTTGTAAGGTACAAAGGGAATTTGGGAGGCAAAGTGAAATATTTAAGGGAATTATGAGAGCAACTTTTACATCAAATGAATTGCTTCCGCATGATGTAAAGAACCTTTTCAGGTGTTTGCTTACCCCAGCTGAATATGAATTATGGTTTAATATTTGGAAACGTTCTTTGGGCAGTCTTTTAACAGAAATTCACACAAATCCTGAACATGCTAAGGATGCTGATGATAATGAAATTACATTACAGCATTTATGTGGGGAGGGTGACACACATAGCCCTGAAAAGCAAACTCGGTTATTGTCTAAATTTATTTTGGATAAAGTTTGTGAGATAGCTGAACAGGCCTTTATTAAATTGCCAACAGTTGAAGTAACTACTAGTTATGTTAATATTAAACAATATCCTTCTGAGAATTTTTTAAGCTTCATAGATCGGTTAAAGACGCAGGTGGAGCGTCAAGTGCATAATCCAGCCATGCAGGCAGAACTGATCAAAGAATTAGCAGAAAAGAACGCCAATCAAGCCTGCCGGAGGGTCATCCTAAGCCTGCCACTATACCCAGAACCAACCCTAGCACAGATGATAGAAGCATGCACCCGCAAAGCAGAGCTATTCAGTGCTCCTGAGAGGACTCCGAGTCCAGCACCTCCTAAGCCTACAGCACCTGAACCATCACAGATGAAGAAGCAGCAGTTATCATCGGAGCAGCTAAAGAAAATCACCTGTTTCCAGTGCCAGCAGCAAGGACATTTTGCTAGGGACTGTCCTCAAAACATGAAACAGAAAAAGATCAACAAACAAAAAAACTAAAACTGAGGCGCAGGCCTGCTATAAACACCATAGAGCACCAGGATATAAGTTCTGCAGGCTATACTGTAGCAAAAGCCTCTCTCTTAAAAGCAAAGGGGGAGAGTGGGATAGACAATGTGGGTGTAATGGATAATATAAATGTTGAATGTTCTCTTAACAAAGACAGGCAGTTCTGTGGCCGTATTAGACTACAGACTACCAAAGGTTTTCATTTCAGATCGGCTGAGTGGACAGTCATTACAGTGGACATCTTGAGCTCCTTAATTGATATGTCGATTTGCCACATGGAGAGTGAGTATTTTGTTGTGGGAGACACTGCACACACACCTGTAGAAATTGAAATAGCTCCTATGACCATGAAGGGAAAAATATCTGGTGTTATCATAATAGCTCGTTGTCCACAAGCACCTTTCTATTTAAGTGAGGGACAAATTCTAGCCCAAGCTCTTCCTATTCCAGCAAATATCACAGCAAAAGATAAATCACCAGAAGTTTACTGGGCAGAGACAGTGAAGGAGGAAAAGCCTTCTCTGGCATGCAACATGACACATGGTTCAGACCATCTACATGTGAAGGGTGTTTTGGATACAGGCTCAGATGTAACCATAATACCTGAAAAGATGTGGCCTTCACATTGGGAACTGCAACCTGTAGCTGGGCAAATTCAGGGTATCGGAGGGGTTACATTAGCACAAATATCAAAACGCATTGTACAAATTGAGGGACCGGACGGCAGATTGGCCAGTGTACGTCCATTTGTAATAGATTACAAGTGTCCCTTATGGGGAAGAGATGCCATGTCACAATGGGGAGTTAAAATGATAATTCCAAAAACCCCTAAGGATTTTTAGAGGCGGCCACCGTGCAGTGCCGGGTCCGGAAACTAACATGGCTAAGTGACACACCTGTCTGGACAACACAGTGGCCGCTAAGGAAAGAAAAGTTACAGGCACTTGAAAAACTGGTAGAGGAACAATTGGCCAAAAACCATATCGAAGAAACAACAAGCCCCTGGAATTCCCCAATTTTGTAATAAAAAAACCAGGGACAGACAAATGGAGATTATTACATGATCTTAGAGAAATTAATAAAGTAATTCAGGACATAGGATCTCCTCAACCTGGGATGCCTTCTCCAACTATGTTACCTAGAGATTGGCAATTGGCAGTAATAGATATCAAAGATTGTTTTTTCCAAATACCACTTCACCCTGAAGATGCTCCTAGGTTTGCATTCTCAGTGCCATCATTGAACAGAGAGGCTCCAATGAAGAGATACCACTGGAAAGTGCTTCCACAGGGCATGAAATGTAGTCCTGCTATCTGTCAGTGGTATGTAGCTTCATTGTTGTCTCCTGTCCGTGCACAGAGAAGAGATGCCATAATACTACACTACATGGATGATGTGTTAGTGTGTGCTCCTGACAATTCCATACTTCAACACACGCTTGACCTAGTAGTTAAAGTTTTAACCTCTGCTGGATTTCAATTACAGGATGACAAGGTTCAAAGGATGCCACCTTGGAAGTATCTGGGACTAGAGATCACTGCCAGGACCATAGTTCCACAGAAATTAGAAATTAATTGTAATCCTAAAACTCTTGCAGATCTCCATTCCCTGTGTGGGTCGCTGAATTGGGTAAGACCTTGGTTAGGCCTCACTAATGAGGACTTACAACCCCTTTTCAATTTATTGAAAGGGGATAGAGAGCTGGTTTCTCCTAGGGAACTGACACCAGAAGCAAAGGCTGCAATTGGAAAGGTACAGAAAGCTCTGTCTGAAAGGCAAGCTCACCGCTATCAACCTGAACTGTCTTTCAAATTCATTGTTTTGGGGAAATTGCCACACTTACATGGTTTAACATTTCAGTGGATAGAGGGGCAGAGAGACTCACTCTTAATCATAGAATGGGTCTTCCTCTCCCACCAGAGATCCAAAACTATTACACAACCACAGGAACTTATGGCTCAGTTGATTCAAAAAGCAAGGATGAGGCTGAGTGAACTGTCTGGATGCGATTTCACATGCATACACCTGCCAATTAAACTTTCTGGGGAGGGAAAAAATTCTCCTGAAAGGCTAACAAAAGATATGTTTGAGCATTTGTTGCAGAGCAATGCCAGCCTCCAGATATCTCTGGACAGCTACACAGGACAGATATCTGTTCACAGCCCAGCTCATAAGTTGTTCAATGAGGAATTCCACCTCATACCTCGTGAGAAGAGGAGCAGAACACCACTCAAGGCACTCACAGTGTTCACAGATGCATCAGGGAACTCCCACAAGTCGGTGATGGCTTGGAGAAATCCACAGACACAGCATTGGGAAGCTGATGTTGAATTTGTGGAGGGGTCACCCCAGATCGCAGAACTAGCTGCTGTGGTAAGAGCCTTTGAGAAATTCTCTGAACCTCTAAATCTGGTAACAGACTCTTCGTATGTCGCTGGGGTGGTGTCCAGAGCAGAGCAGGCAGTGCTCAAAGACATTGATAATGAGCAGCTCTTTAGGCTGTTATCAAAACTAATCTATTTGGTTTCTCACAGAGAACATCCCTTCTATGTGATGCATGTGAGGTCGCATACAGATTTGCCAGGTGAGATTGCAGAAGGAAACCAAATGGCAGACACCTTAGCAGCTCCAGCAGAAAAGGCATGCCTTCCTGACATCTTCCAACAGGCAAAGCTGAGCCATCAGCAATACCACCAGAATGTACCAGGTTTGGTCCGTCAATTCCAGATAACACGGAGTCAGGCCAGGGCTATTGTCGCTACCTGTCCCAGCTGTCAGCTCCAGGCCATGCCATCGCTGGGTATGGGGGTTAATCCCAGGGGCCTAGGCAGCTGTGAAGTGTGGCAGACAGATGCCACACACATTCCTAGTTTTGGACGCCTAAAATATGTTCATGTGAGCATAGACACATATTCAGGTGCAGTTTATGCGTCAGCTCATGCAGGGGAAAAGGCAGTATATGCAAAACAACACCTAGTACAAGCCTTCTCAGTTTTGGAGATCCCTAGAGAAATAAAAACAGATAATGGCCCAGCTTATACTTCCAAGGAGTTCCTGGAATTCATCCAGCAGTGGGGAGTTATACATAAGACAGGCATTCCACACTCCCCTACAGGCCAAGCTGTGATTGAACGCACACATCAAACACTAAAACAGGTTCTAGCTAGACAAAGCAGTTCAACTGTGTGGATGTCTCCCCAGCAAAAGCTCTGTAAAGCATTGTTTACAATCAATTTCTTAAACTGCTCATTTGAAAATATGAGTCCTCCTGTGGTTCGTCATTTTAACAGCAGTAAACAGTTTAAATTGTCTCAGCATCCACCAGTTTTGATTAGGGACCCAGAAACATGGGAAACCAAAGGTCCCTATGAACTCGTAACCTGGGGAAGGGGTTATGCATGTGTTTCAACTCCCTCAGGACCTAGATGGATTCCTCAGAAATGGGTAAAGCCTTTTGTCCCCAAAACTCCAGCTACAGCCGAAGGAGATGAGAAGCAAGTAACCTTTTCTTCCAAAAGAAGACACCACAGAGGAAAAGGAAACAAAAGCTTCATTAAGGAATACCCTCAAGCAGACAAGGACTCATAACATGTTTTAAAAATGTTTGTTTTTCTTTTTAGAAAAAAGCTACCCTTGAGTTAACCCTGTGAAGAACCCCATCCAAGTTGTCTTCTTGTTAGCTTTGAACAGTTTCGCAGCTGCGTGGATCGTCCCTCAGCCACGTCAGAACATCTGGGTAACCCTGGCACAGACACTCAAACAGGAAAACATATGTCTGTCCACTGCAGCAGCAACAGATCCTATGTCCACCTGCCTGGTAGGTGTCCCACTTAAAGTTAGTGAGTATTTAGGCAGCTTTGACATACACTTGCCTAATAAAACACCTGAACCATTCACTATTTCACCTAGGCACTCAGAACAGATCATAGGTAATCCTGTAAAGGACTTGCTGCCAAAATTACCCAAGGCAGACCAGGAACCCCAAGAGTTAGAACTGCTTGGTTCCTACCCAGCAACATACTGTATTCATTTCAAAGATTATCCAACACTCACTGACACAAAAGGCTTTCATCTCATCCGACAATTTTGTAAGGAATTTATGGCCATGAAGTGGTGTACTTTCACAAACCATATTCCAGCTAAAGATCCAGTTCATACAAGTCCCAAAATTCTACCAAAGGGATTGTTTTTAATTTGTGGGGACCGGGCGTGGGCAGGGATTCCTTCTAATCTTCTAGGGGGACCATGTACTATAGGGCGGTTGTCCTTGTTAGCACCCAACAAAACCTTAATTAGTGATTGGACACACCACTTTTACGAATCACAGGAAAGAAGTTAGTTTTGTGTCTTTTGTTTTCGGTGGGGGAGGAGAGAGGAGCTGGCAGGGGCTCCGGGTCCCAGCATGGGGCCCGGCCCGGCTGAGCCCCGGGAGGAGGAAGGGCCCAGCCCTGGGATTACTCCCGGCCCGGGAAGGCCCCAGAGTGGACTCGGCTCTGACCCCGGCCCCGGCCCGGCCCTGGCCCCAGCACGGGACGAGGACAGCCTGGACTCGGGAATGCCCCGGAGCGGCTTTGGACTCGTGGGGGAGCCCGGCTCGGCCCGGCCTGGCCCGGCCCGGCTCAGCTCGGCTCGGCCCCCAGCCCCGCACAGCCCCGGCGGGGCTCGGGCTCGCCTCGGCCCGGCCCAGCCCGGCCTCGGCTCGGCTCGGCCCCAGCCCCGCACAGCCCCGGGGCTCGGGCCGGGCGGGGCCCGGCTCGGCTCGGCCCGGCCCGGCCCGGGCTCGGCCCGGCCCGGCCCCCAGCCCCGCACAGCCCCCGGGGGCTCGGCCGGCTCGGCCCGGCCCAGCCCCGCGGCACGGCTCGGCTCGGTTTTCCTGCTCCATCTGGCATGGCCAAGCGTTCTGAGAAGTGGCCCCCAGATGGCCACGTAGCTTCTTCACTGTCTGGATACAGACCCCAGCTGAGCACGCAGCAGAGGGAGGTCCAGCCATCTCCACCTGGTCCCCTGGAGGCCACGTTTTTTTCCAGCGTGGCTTCAGCATGGCTACTTCACTTTCTGGATACAAGTTTAACTTTAAGTGCCTGGATAAGACTCTAGATCTCCTGAGCTCCCCAGAATGAAAGGAATAAAGCAAGAAAAATTACAGAAGTCAGTGAAATGAAGATAAAGTTCCTGATGGAAGAGATTGAAGAGATGCCACTGATAAGTAGCTGAAAACCTTTTTTTTTTGTGGGCTTAAGGGGACTATGACTTTACTAAAATTCCTTTAAACTGTGAAATATACTTGGGGAGGCTAGGTGCTTGAGATGAAGACTTATTTTTTTGCTTCAGGAAATGAAGCTCTCTGTTTTGGGACTGGAATATGAACAGAGACATTTGATAGAGAAAGAGATGAAGAGACTTTTGTGTTTTTGGCAGCCTGCCTTTAAAATGACACCCCATGTGTTTTTCAGCAACCCATATACAGCTCTGGAAGGACTGTAAAAATGGGAGGAAAAAAATCATAATTTGTAGTTTCCGGGTGGGTGCAGATTATGAGAGTGAGACACCCTCTAAGCCTAAACAAAAAGAAGGAGCTTCTCTCTCTTGATTGAACTGAAATGATTATTTAAGTGAACAACTGACCGAAGTTTTTTTTCTGTATGTTGCTGGTATGAGGAAAGGGGGAGGAGGGAATAATCTAGAAATCTCATTCTGAATTGTTTTGTGTTGTTAATAAATTTCTAGTTCCCTGTTTAAGCTTTGAGCCTGCTTTGTCTTTACTCCTAAACTCGATCCCCAAAAGAAATTAAATATATTAAAATTGGCAAACCCCAGTCACACCGTGACACACACAAAAGCAAATCTGGTAATAAAATACAAAAAAGAAGTGCAGATAATCTGGACCCAAATTGTGATGCAGAAATTTTCCATTGGGCAAAATCAAAAAGAATTGCTGTGTCTGTATTTCTTCCATGGGTTACAGCAGCAAAAACTCTAGGTGAATTAGGTCACCTGGTGTGTTGGGTAGTTAAACAAGCAAATTTAACTTCAACTGCCATCAGTTCCCTCCTAGAAGATGAAGAAGTAACCAGGCAGGCAACATTACAAAACCGTGCTGCAATAGATTTTCTCCTATTACTACATGGACATGAATGCCAGGAATTTGAAGGGCTTTGCTGCATGAATCTGACTTCAAAGGCTCCTAATGTCCACGCTGCTCTGCGAGATATGAAGCACCTGATTGGACAAGTGAAACAAGAATCAGAAGACTGGATTAATGAACTGTTTAAGGGCTGGGGGTTTTCTGGGTGGTGGACTTCCATCGCCAAAACTATTATGTTGCTTGTTGTTATTCTTTTCCTTGTAGCTATGGCATTTGGGATCATACGTCATTTAATATTTAAGGCCATTAATGGAATCATTTCTTCTACCTCAGGCAACAATCATATAGAATTGGCAAATATAAAACAGTCTAACTCTCCCACTCATCTCAAATGGTGGTCAAAATAAAATTCGGACTAGAATTAGTTTAAAGTCATCCCCCTATTTAAAAACAAAAAACGGGGAGATGTTGCAATTTGATAAACTGAGGTATAAGGAAGAATTCACATACCCTGACATCTTCCGGTTCATCCCAGAATTCCTACTGTCCCCTGGCCTTCCCTAGTGACCTTGGAACACCTTAGGAGTTCCTTTATTCCGGCCCCCGTGTCCCTACCCCAGTGGCTGGCAGCCAAAACCACTCCCCATTCCCCGTTCCCTGAAGATCTGATTCCCAGAGAGTCTCTGCCTCTTTCCAGCCATATCATCGCCAAGGAATAAACTAACCTGAAAGAGCCTCTTTGTATCCCTTTTGCATCCATGCTAAAGATACTTTGTCTGATTTAATATTAATTAGGAAAAGGACACAGTAGCTTTTAGCACCCTCCCACTTTCTTAATGGCAGTTTGGAGGAAGACGTTGTCCCTCCAAAAGTAGCCAGGCTTATAACTGGTGGCATCTTTAGTCGGGGAGAAATCCTGATCCCTTTGGAATTAGAGCAGGCCGAAACCTAGTCTCAGGCCAATAGTCCTGCATGCAAAGAAGGGCCTATCTGTCTGAGAAATAAAGATCACTTCACCACTTTTGTAATCTCCATTAAGAGGAGGCTTTTGGCACTCCATGAACAGCCAAGGTTCTCACTGGTGCCACCTTTAGTCTATGAGAAATCCTGCCCCTTTCGGAATTTCAGTTGTCAGACGCCCAGTCTTAGGCCAGTTGCCCTGGATACGAACATTGGCCATTCTCTTTCTGAAAAAAACCACATCCTCCCAATTTCTTAATGGCCATTTTGAGGAAGACATTGTCTCTCCAAAAGTAGCCAGGATTCTAAGTGGTGGCATCTTTAGTCTGGGAGAAATCCTGATCATTTTGGAATTTAAGCTGTCAGACGCCCTTGCCTCAGGTCAGTTGCCCTGAATATGAACATTGGCCATTTCCCTCTGAAAAAACCACACCCCCCCAGGTTCTTTATGGCAGTTTGGAGGTAGTGCTGGCCTCTCCAAAAGTAGCCAAGGTTCTAACTGTTGGCATCTTTAGTCTGGGAGAAATCCTGATCCCTTTCATAATTTTAGCTGTTAAACCCCCAGTCTCAGGCCAAGGGCCCTTCATATGAACAATGGCCATTTTCCCTCTGAAAAAAACCCCACCCTCCCGGTTTCTTAATCCCAGTTTGGAGGAAAATACAGTCTCTTCAAAAGTAGCCAAGATTCTAAGAGGTGGCAACTTTAGTCAGGGAGAAATCCTGATCCTTGCGGAATTTTTCCGGTCAGATGTCCAGTCTCAGGCCAAAAGACCTGTATGCAAAAAAGGGCCTACTTCTCTGTGAAATAATGATCACTTCACCACTTTTGTTGCATCCATTTAGAGGAGGCTTTTGGCACTCCATGAACAGCCACTGTTCTCAGTGGTGCCTACTTTAGTCTAGGAGAACTCCTGACCCTTTCAGAATTTGGGCTGTCTGACAACCAGTCTCAGGCCAATTGCCCTGGACACAAACTGGCCATAAGAACATTTTGAGGAAGGCCATTTTAAGTGGTTGCATCCTTTTTGATGAAAACCACACCCTCCCAGTTTCTTACATAGTTTCTTAATACCAGTTTGGAGGTAGAGCTGGTCTCTCCAAAAGTAGCCAGGATTCTAAGTGGCTGCATCTTTAGTCAGGGAGAAATCCTGAACCTGTTGGAATTTTTCCTGACAGCTGACACGTCTCAGGCCACAAGTGCTGCATGCAAATAAGGGACTATTTCTCTGTGAAATAAAGATCACTTCACCACTTTTGTAATATGCATTTAGAGGAGGCTTTTGACACTCCATGAACAGTCCGGGTTCTCAGAGGTGGCATCTTTAGTCGGGGAGAAATCCTGATCCTCTCAAAATTTGAGCGGTCAGACGCCCAGTCTCAGGCCCATGGCCCTGGATACGAACATTGGCAATTTTCCCTCTGAAAAAAACCTCACCCTCCCAGTTTCATAATGACAGTTTTGAGGAAGACATTGTCTATCAAAAAGCAGCCAGGGTTCTAAGTGGTGGCATCTTTAGTCTGGGAGAAATCCTGATCCTTTTGGAGTTTTAGCTGTCAGACACGCAGTCTCAGGCCAATGGCTTTGGATACGAACATTGGCGATTTTCCATCGGAAAAAAACCACAACCTCCCAGGTTGTTATTACCACTTTGGAGGTATCGTTGGTCTTTACAAAAGAAGCCAGGGTTCTAAGTGGTGGCATCATTAGTCTGGGAGAAATCCTGATCCCTTCAGAATCTGAGCTAACAGAGACCCAGTCTCAGGCCATGGGCTCTGGACACGTACATTGGCCTTTTTCCCTCTCCCAAAAACAACAACCTCCCAGCTTCCTAATACCAGTTTGGAGGTAGTGTTGGTCTCTCCAAACGTAGCCAGGCTTCTAACTGCTGGCATCTTTAATCTGGGAGAAATCATTACGATTTCAATTCTAGCAGACTGAAGCCCAGTCTCAGGACCATAGCCCTGCATGCAAACAAGGGCTTATTTCTCTGTGAAATAAAAATCACATCACCACTTTTGTTATATGCATTAGATGAGGCTTTTGGCACTCCATGAACAGACAGGGCTCTCAGTGGTGGCATATTTAGTCTTGGAGAAATCCTGATCCTTTCACAGATTTAGCTGACAGACACCCAGTCTCAAGCCAAGGGCACTTGATACGACCATTGGCAATTTTCCCTCTGAAGAAAAACACACCCTCCCAGTTTCTTAATACTGTTTTGGAAGAAGATACAGTTTCTGCAAAAGTAGCAAGGGTTCCAAGTGGTGGCATCTTTAGTCTGGGAGAAATCTTGATCCTTTCGGAATCTGAGCTGTTAGACGCCCAGCCTCAGGCCCGTTGCCATGGATAGGAACATTGGCCCTTTTCCCTCTGAAGAAAACTACACCCTCTCAATTTCTTAATGGCCATTTTGAGGAAGACATTGTCTCTCCAAAAGTAGCCAGGGTTCTAAGTGGTGGCATGTTTAGTTTGGGAGAAATCCTGAAGATTTCGGAATTTTAGCTATCAGACGCCCAGTCTCAGGCCAAAGTCCCTACATGCAAAGAAGGGCCTGATTATCTGTGAAGGAATGATCACTTCACCACTTCTGTAATATCCATTTAGATGAGGCTTTTCGCCCTCCATGAACAGCCAGGGTTCTGGTGGAATCTTTAGTCTGGGAGAAATCCTGACCCTTTCGGAATTTGAGCTGTCAGATGACCAGTTTCATGCCAGTTGCCCTGGACATGTACATTGGTTATTTTCCCTCTCACAAAAACAACAACCTCCCAGCTTCTTAATGCCAGTTTGGAGGTAGTGTTGGTCTCACCAAACGTAGCCAGGCTAGTAACTGCTGGCATCTTTAGTCTGGGAGGAATCATTACGATAGGAATTCTAGCAGACCGAAGCCCAGTCTAAGGACCACTGCCCTGCATGCAAACAAGGGCCTATTTCCCTCTGAAATAAAAATCACTTCACCACTTTTGCAATATGCATTTACAGGAGGCTTTTGCAACTCCATGAATAGCCAGGGTTCTCAGTGATGGCATCTTTAGTCTGGGAGAAATCCTGATCCCTTCGGAATTTTAGCTGTGAGGCGTTCAGCCTCAAGCCCATTGCCATGGGTGCGAACATTGGCCATTTTCCCTCTGAAAAAAACCACACCGTCCCACTTTCTTAATGGCAGCTTTGAGGACGACATTGTCTCTCCAAAAGAAACCAGGGTTCTAAGAGCTGGCATCTTTAGTTTGGGAGAAATCCTGATCCCTTTGGAATTTTAGCTGTCAGGCGCCCAGTCTCAGGCCAAGGGACCTGGATATGAACAATGGCAATTTTCCCTCTGAAAAACCACACCCTCCCAGTTTCTTAATACCATTTTGGAGGAAGATACACTCTCTCCATATGTAGCCAAGATTCTAAGAGGTGGCATCTTTAGTCTGAGAGAAATCCTGATCCTTTCAGATTTTTACCAGTCAGACGCCCACACTCTGGGCAAAGGCACGGGACACCAACATTGGTCATTTTCCCCCTGAAAAAAACTTCACCACTCTAGTTTCTTAATGGCAGTTTGGAGGAAGATACAGTCCTTCCTAAAGTAGCCAAGGTTCTAAGTGCTGGCATGTTTACTCTGGGAGAAATCCTGATCCTTTCAAGTTTTTATCCGTCAGACGCCCACGCTCTGGGCAAAGGAAAGGGACACGTGCATTGGCCATATTCCCTCTGAAAAAAAACGCACCATCCCAGTTCCTTAATGGCAGTTTTAAGAAGACATTGCCTCTCCAAAAGTAGCCAGGTTTCTAAGAGGTGGCATCTTTAGTCTGGGAGAAATTCTGATCCTTTCAGGTTTTTACCCGTCAGACGCCCACACTCTGGGCAAGGGCCCTGGACAAGTACTTTGGCCATTTTCCCTCGGAAAGAAACCACACCCTCCGAGTTTCTTAATGGCAGTTTGGAGGAAGACGTTGTCCCTCCAAAAGTAGCCAGGCTTATAACTGGTGGCATCTTTAGTCGGGGAGAAATCCTGATCCTTTTGGAATTATAGCAAGCCGAAGCCCAGTCCCAGGCCAATGGCCCTGAATGCAAAGAAGGGCCTATTTCTCTGTGAAATAAAGATCACTTCACCACTTTTGTTACATCCATTTAGTGGAGGCTTTTGGCAGTCCATGAAGAGTCAGGGTTCTCTATCGTGGAATCTTTAATCTAGGAGAAATGCTGCCCCTTTCGGAATTTGAGCTGTCAGACGCCCAGTCTCAGGCCATTTTTCCTCTGAAAAAAACCACACCCTCCCAATTTCTTAATGGCCATTTTGAGGAAGACATTGTCTCTCCAAAAGAAGCCAGGATTCTAAGTGGTGGCATCTATATTCGGGGACAAATCCTGACCCTTTCGAATTTGAGGTGTCAGAAGCCCAGTCTCAGGCCAGTTGCCCAGGATACCAACATTGGCCATTTCCCTCTGAAAAAAAACCTCACCCTCCCTGTTTCTTAGTTCCAGTTTGGAGATAGTGTTGGCCTCTCCAAAGGTAGCCAGGGTTCTAACTGCTGGCATCTTTAGTCTGGGAGAAATCCTGATCCCTTCAGAATTTTTTTTGCTGTTAAACGCCCAGTCTCCGGCCAAGGGCCCTGCATGAAAAGAAGGGCCTATTTCTCAGTGAAATAAAGATCACTTCACCACTTTTGTAATATCCATTTAGAGGAGGCTTTTGGAACTCCATGAACAGTCAGGGTTCTCTATGGTGGAATCTTTAATCTAGGAGAAATCCTGACCCATTCGGAATTTGGGCTGTCAGACAACCAGTCTCAGGCCAATTGCCCTGGATACGAACATTGGCCATTTTCCCTCGGAAAAAAACCACACCCTCCCAGTTTCTTAATGGCCATTTTAAGGAACACATTTTATCTCCAAAAGTAGCCAGGATTCTAAGTGGTTGCATCTTTAGTCTGGGAGAAATCCTGATCCTTTCGGAATTTTAGCAGGCCGACGCCCAGTCTCAGGCCAAGGGCCCTGGATATGACCTTTGATAATTTTCCCTCTGAAAAAAACACACTCTCCCAGTTTTCTAATACTATTTTGGAACAAGATACAGTCTCTGCAAAAGTAGGCAGGGTTCTAAGTCGTGGCATTTTTTGTCTGGGAGAAATCCTAATCTTTTCAGAATTTCAGCTGTGAGACGCCCAGTCTCAAGCCAAATGGCATGGTTACGAACATTGGCCATTTTCCCTCTGAAAAAAACCACACCCTCCAAGTTTCTTAATGGCCATTTTAAGGAAGACATTGTCTCTTCAAAATAGCCTGGGTTCTAAGCAGCTGCATCTTTAGTTTGGGAGAAATCCTGATCCTTTCGGAATTTCTGCAGTCAGACGCCCAGTCTCAGGGCAGTTGCCCTGGATACCCTGGCCATTTTCCCGCTCAAAAAGAACCACACCCTCCCAGTTTCTTAATCTCCGTTTGAAGTTAGTGTTTGTCTCTCCAAAAGTAGGCAGGGGTTTAAATGGTGGCATACTTACTATTGGAGAAATCCTGACCCCTTCGCAATTTCAGCAGTCAAACGCCCAGTCTCAGGCATATTGCCATGGATAGGTACGTTGGCCATTTTCCCTCTGAAGAAAACCACACCCTCCCTAATTCTTAATGGCCATTTTGAGGAAGACATTGTCTCTCCAAAAGAAGCCAGGGTTCTAAGTGCTGGAATCTTTTGACTGGGAGAAATCCTTATCCTTTCGGAATTTTAGCTATCAGACGACCAGTCTCAGGCCAAAGGCCCTGTTGCAAAGAAGGGCCTATTGGTCTGTGAAATAAAGATCACTTCTCCACTTTTGTAATATCAATTTAGATGAGGCTTTTGGTGCTCCATGAACAGCCAGGGTTCTGGTGGAATCTTTAGTCTGGGTGAAATCCTGAATTTGAGCTGGCACATGATCAGTTTCACTCCCGTTGCCCTGGCTATGAACAATGGCCATTTTCCCTCTGGAAAAAACCTCCCCCTCATCTTTCTTAACCCCAGTTCAGAGGTAGTGTTGGCTTCTCCAAAAGTAGCCACGGTTCTAAGTGGTGGCATCTTTAGTCTGGGAGAAATCCTGATCACTTCGGAATTTGAGCTGTCAGATACCCTGTCTCAGGCCCATTGCCATGGATACGAACATTGGCCATTTTCCCTCTGAAAAAAACCACACCGTCCCAGTTTCTTAATGGCAGCTTTGAGGACGACATTGTCTCTCCAAAAGTAGCCAGCGTTTTAAGATGTGGCATCTTTAGTTTGGGAGATATCCTGATTGTTTCAAAATTTTAGCTGTCAGGCACCCAGTCTCAGGCCAAGGGCCCTGGATATGAACAATGGCAATTTTCCCTCTGAAAAAAACTACACCCCCCCAGTTTCTTAATACCATTTTGGAGGAAGATACACTCTCTCCAAATGTAGCCAAGATTCTAAGAGGTGGCATCTTTAGTCTGGGAGAAATCCTGATCCATTCAGGTTTTTACCCGTCAGACGCCCACAGTCTGGGCAAAGGCACGGGACACCAACATTGGTTGTTTTCCCTCTGTAAAAAACTTCACCGCCCTAGTTTCTTAATGGCAGTTTGGAGGAAGATATTGTCTCTCTAAAGCAGCCAAGGTTCTAAGTGCTGGCATGTTTACTGGGGGAGAAATCCTGATCCTTTCAGAATTTCACTTGTCAGATGCCCACGCTCTGGGCAAAGGAACAGGTCATGTGCATTGGCCATAGTCTCTCTGAAAAAAACTGCACCGCCCCAGGTTCTTAATGGCAGTTTTAAGAAGACATTGCCTCTCCAAAAGTAGCCAGGTTTCAAAGAGGTGGCATCTTTAGTCTGGGAGAAATTCTGATCCTTTCAGGTTTTTACCCGTCAGACACCCACACTCTGGCAAGGGCCCTGGACAAGTACGTTGGCCGTTTACCCTCTGAAAAAAACTACACCCTCCGAGTTTCATAATGGCAGTTTGCAGAAAGATGTTATCCCTCCAAAAGTAGCCAGGGTTTTAACTGGTGGCATCTTTAGTCAGGGAGAAATCCTGGAACTCATGGAATTAGAGCTGGCCGAAGCCCAGTCTGGGGCCAATGGCACTGCATGAAAAGAAGGGCCTATTTCTCTGTGAAATAAAGATCACTTCACCACTTTTGTAATATCCATTTAGAGGAGGCTTTTGGACCTCCATGAACAGCCAAGGTTTTCTATGGTTAAATATTTAGTCTAGGAGAAATCCTGACCCTTTCAGAATTTGGGCTGTCTGACAACCAGTCTCAGGCCAATTGCCCTGGATACAAACATTGGCCATTTTCCCTCTGAAAAAAAAACACACCCTCCCAGTTTCTTTATACCAGTTTGGAGGTAGGGCCGCTCTCTCCAAGAGTAGCCAGGGTTCTAATTGGTGGTATCTTTAGTCGGGGAGAAATCCTGATCCTGTTAGAATTAGAGCAGGCCGAAACCCAGTCTCAGGCCAATGGCCCTGCATACTAAGAAGGGCCTATTTCTCTGTGAAATAAAAATCACTTCACCACTTGTTTAATATCCATTTAGAGGAGGCTTTTGGCACTCCATGAACAGCCAGGGTTCTCTGTGGTGGAATCTCTAGTCTAGGAGAAATCCTGACCCTTTCAGAATTTGAGCTGTCCGACAACCAGTCTCAGGCAAATTGCCCTGGATACGAACATTGGCCATTTTCCCTCTGAAAAATACCACACCTTCCCAGTTTCTAAATGGCTGGTTTGAGGAGGATATTGTATCTCCAAAAGTAGCCAGGATTCTTAGAGGTGGCATTTTTAGTCGGGGAGAAATCTGATCCTTTCGGATATTGAGCTGTCAGACTCCCAGTCTCAGGCCAGTTGACCTGGATACGAACAGTGGCCATTTTCCCTCTGAAAAAAACCACACCCTCCCAGTTTCTTAGTACCAGTTCGGAGGTAGTGCTGGTCTCTCCAAAAGTAGCCAGGATTCTAAGTGGTTGCATCTTTAGTCTTGGAGAAATCCTGATCCCTTCGGATTTTTATCTGTCAGATGCCCATGCTCAAGCCAATGGCCTTGGATACAAACATTGGCGATCTGAAAAAAACCACAACCTCCCAGTTTGTTTATACCACTTTAGACTTATTGTTGGTATTTGCAAAACAAGCCAGGGTTCTAAGTGGTGGCATCTTTAGTTTGGGAGAAATCCTGATCCCTTCGGAATTTGACCTGTCAGATGCCCAGTCTTAGGCCATGGGCCCTGGACACGTACATTAGCCATTTTCCCTCTCAAAAAAACAACAACCTCCCAGCTTCTTAATACCATTTTAGAGGTATTCTTGGTCTCTCCAAACGCAGCCCGGCTTCTAACTGATGGCATTTTTAGCCTGGGAGAAATCATTATTATTGTAATTCTAGCAGACCGAAGCCCAGTCTCAGGACCATGGCCCTGCATGCAAACAAGGGCATATTACTCTGTGAAATAAAAACCACTTCATCACATTTCTGATATGCATTTAGAGGAGGCTTTTGGCACTCCAATAACAGGCAGGGTTCTCAGTGGTGCCATTTTTAGTCTATGAGAAATCCTGCCTGTTTCGGAATTTGAGCTGTCAGACGCCCAGTCTCAGGGCAGTTGCCCTGGATACGAACACTGACCATTTTTCCTCTGAAAAAAAACCACGCCCTCCCAGTATCTTAGTACCAGTTTGGAGGTAGTGTTGGTCTCTCCAAAAGTAGCCAGGGTTCTAACTGCTGGCGTCTTTAGTCTGGGAGAAATCCTGATCCTTTCAGAAATGTAGCTGTTAAACGCCCAGTCTCTGGCAAAAGGCCCTTCATATGAACAATGGCAATTTTCCTTCGGAAAAAAAACACACCCTCCCAGTTTCTTAATCCCAGTTTGGAGGAAAATACAGTCTCTTCAAAAGTACCCAAGATTCTAAGAGGCGGCATCTTTAGTCTGGGAGAAATCCTGATCCTATCAGGTTTTTACCCGTCAGACGCCCAGTCTCCGGCCAAGGGCCCTGGATACGAACATTGGCCATTTTCCCTCTTAAAAAACTACACCCTCGCAGTTCCTTAATGGCAGTTTGGAGGAAGACATTGTCTCTCCAAAAGTAGCCAGGGTTTTAACGGGTGGCATTTTTAGTCAGGCAGAAATCCTGATACTTTCAGAATTTTAGCAGACCGACCCCAGTCTCAGGCCAATGGCCCTGCATGAAAAGAAGGGCCAATTTCTCTCTGAAATAAAAATCGCTTCACCAACTTTGTAATATCCATTTAGAGGAGGCTTTTGGTACTCCATGATCTGCCAGGATTCTAAGTGGTGGCATCTTTAGTGTGGGTGAAATCCTGATCCTTTTGTAATTTTAGATATCGGACACCTCAGGCCAAAGGCCCTAGACACGAACATCCGCCATTTTCCCTCTGAAAAAAACCACACCCTCCCATTTTCGTAATGGACATTTTGAGGAAGACATTGTATCTCCAAAAGTAACCAGGATTCTAAGTGGTTGCATTTTTAGTCTGGGAGAAATCCTGATCGTTTCGGAATTTGAGCTGTGAGATGCCCAGTCTCAGGCCAATTGCCCTGGATAAGAACATTGGCCATTTTCCCTCTAGAAAAAACCACACCCTCCCAGTTTCTTAATACCAGTTTGGAGGTAGTACTGGTCTCTCCAAAAGTAGCCAGGATTCTAAGTTGTTGCATCTTTAGTCTGGGAGAAATCCTGATCCATTCGGAATTTTAGCAGGCCGAAGCCCAGTCTCGGGCAAATGGCCCTGGACAAAAACATTGGCCGTGTTCCCTGTCAAAAAACCACACCCTCAAGTTTCTTCACACCTGTTTGGAGGAATACATTGTCTCTCCAAAAGTAGCCATGGTTCTAAGTGTTGCAATCTTTAACCTGGAGATACCCTGATCCTTTTGAAATTTTATCTGTCGGACCCCCAGTCTCAGGCCAAAGGCCCTGGACACGTACATTGCCATTTTCCTTTTGAAAAAAACCACACCATCCAAGTTTCTTAATAGCAGTTTGGAGGAAGCAATTTTCTCTCCAAAAGTAGCTAGGATTCTAAGTGATGGAATCTTAAGTCTGGGAGAAATCATTAGGTTCGGAATTTTAGCTGTCAGACGCCCAGCGTCAGGCTCATGGCCCTGCATGTTAACAGGGGCCTATTTCTCTGTGATATACAAATCACGTCACCAGTTTTGTAATATCCATTTAGAGGAGGCTTTTGGCACTCCATGAACAGCCAGTGTTCTAAGTGGTGGCATCTTTAGTCGGGGAGAAATCCTGATTCTTTCAGAATTTTAGCTGGCCAAACCCAGTCTCAGGCCAAGGGCTCTTGACATTAAGATTTGCCGTATTCACTCTTTAAAAAACCACACCCAGCCAGTTTCTTAATACCAGTTTGGAGGAAGAGATTGTTTCTCCAAAAGTATGCAGGGTTCTAAGTGGTGGCATTTTTAGTCTGGGAGAAATTCTGATCCTTTCAGAATTTTTGCTGTTAGACGCCCAGGCTCAGGCCCATGGCCCTACATGTTAACCAGAGGCTTTTTCTCTCAGAAATAGAAATCACTTTACCACTTCTGAAACATCCATTTAGAGGAGGTTTTTTGCACTCCATGAACAGCCAGAGTTCTATGTGATGGCATCTTTAGTCTGGGTAAAACCATGAGGTTTGGACTTGTTGCAGGTTGAAGCCCAGACACAGGCCAATGACCCTGCATGCAAAGAAAGGCCTATTTCTCTGTTAAATAAAGATCATTTCATCACATTTGTAATACCCATTTACAGGAGGCTCTTGGCACTCCACATGTCCTGGGCCCTGGAAACGTACATTGGTCATTTTCCCTCTGAAAAAACCCACAACCTCCCAGTTTCTTAATACCAGTTTGGAGGTAGTCTTGGTCTCTCCAAAAGTAGCCAGGCTTCTAACTGCTGGCATCTTTAGTCTCGGAGAAATCATTAGGTTTGGAATTCTAGCAGGCCGAAGCCCAGTCTCAGGACAATGGCCCTGCATTCAATCAAGGGCCTATTTCTCTGTGAAATAAATATCACTTCACCACTTTAGCGATATCCATTTAGAGGAGGCTTTTGGCACACCATGAAGAGCCAGGCTTCTAAGTGGTGGCATCTTTAGTCTTGGAGAAATCCTGATCTTTAAAGAATTTTAGCGGTCAGACGCCCAGTCTCAAGCCAAGGGCCCTGAATGTGAACATTGCCAATTTTCCCTCTGAAAAAAACCACACCCTCCCAGTTTCTTAATAGCAGTTTGGAGGAAGATACAGTCTCTGCAAAAGTAGCCAGGGTTCTAACTGGTGGCATCTTTAGTCTGGGAGAAATCCTGATCCTTTCAGTTTTTTACCCGTCAGATGCAAACAGGGGCCTATTTCTCTGTGACATAAAGATCACTTCACCACTTTTGTAATATCCATTTAGACGAGGCTTTTGGCACTCCATGAACAGCTAGGGTTCTCGGTGGTGGAATTTTAGTCTAGGAGAAATCCTGACCCTTTTGGAATTTGAGCTGTCGGACGACCAGTCTCAGGCCAAAAGGCCCTGGATATGAACATTGGCCATTTAGACTCTGAAAAAAAACTCCCCCTCTCAGTTTCTCAATCCCAGTTTATTGGTAGTGTTGGTCTCCCCAAAAGTAGCCTGGGTTCTAAGAAGTGGCATCTTTAGTCTGGGAGAAATCCTGATCCCTTCGGAATTTCAGCTGTCAGATGACCAGTTTCAGGGCCATTGTTATGGCTACGAACACTGGCCATTTTACCTCTGAAAAAAAACCACACCTTCCCAGTTCCCTAATGGCAGTTTTGCGGAAGACATTGTCTCTCCAATAGTAGCCAGGTTTCGAAGAGGTGACACCTTAGTCCGGGAGAAATCCTGATCCTTTCAGAATTTTAGCTGTCAGACGCCCAGTGTCGGCCAAGGGTCCTGGACACAAACATTGGCCATTTTCCCTCTGAAAAAAAACACAACCTCCCTGTTTCTTAATACCAGTTTGGAGGTAGTCTTGGGCTCTCCAAACGTAGCTAGGCTTCTAACTGATGGCATCTTTAGTCTGGGAGAAAACATTAGGTTTGGAATTCTAGCAGGCCAAAGCCCAGCCTCAGGTCCATGGCCATACATGCAAAGAAGGGCCTATATCTCTGTGAAATAAAGATCATTTCACCACTTTTTTAATATCCATTTAGAGGAGGCTTTTGGCACTCCATTAACAGCCAGGGTTCTCAGTGGTGGAATCTTTAGTCTAGGAGAAATCCTGACCCTTTTGGAATTTGAGCTGTCAGACGACCAGTCTAAGGCTAATTGCCCTGGATATGAACACTGGCTATTTTCCCTCTGAAAAAAACCACACTCTCCCTGTTTCTTAATATCATTTTGGAGGATGATACAGTGTCTTCAAAAGTAGCCTACATTCTTAGAGGTGGCATCTTGAGTCTAGGAGAAATCCTGATCCTTTCAGTTTTTTACCCGTCAGATGCCCACACTCTGGGCAAAGGCACGGGACACGAACATTGGTCCTTTTCCTCTGAAAAAAACACACCGTCCCAGTTTTTTAATGGCAGCTTGGAGGAAGACATTGTCTATCCAGTAGTTGGCAGGTTTCTAAGAGGTGGCATCTTTACTTCAGGAGAAATCCGGATTGCATCAAAATTTTAGCTGTCACACCCCAAGTCTCAGGCAAGGGCCCTGGATATGAGCAATGGCAATTTTTCCTTCTGAAAAAACTAACACCTTCCCAGTTTCTTAATACCATTTTGGAGGAAGATACAGTCTCTTCAAAAGTAGCCAAGATTCCCAGAGGTGGCATGTTAAGTCTGGGAGAAATCCTGATCATTTTGCAATTTTAGCTGTCAGACGCCCACACTCAAGCCAGGGGCCCTGGACATATACATTGACCATTTTCCCTCTAAAAAAACTACACCCTCCCAGTTTCTTAAAGGCAGTTTGGAGGAAGACACTGTATGCCCAAAAGTAGCCAGAGTTCTAAGAGGTGGCGTTTTTAGTCTGGGAGAAATCCTGATCCTTTCAGAATTTTAGCTGTCAGAGGCCCACACTCTGGGCAAGGGCCCTGGAC
Organism: Muscicapa striata striata; assembly: GCA_030060385.1. Lineage (NCBI taxonomy): Eukaryota > Metazoa > Chordata > Aves > Passeriformes > Muscicapidae > Muscicapa > Muscicapa striata. The sequence goes on from JAREIS010000582.1 coordinate 85,396, forward strand.
ACGTACATTGGCATTTTTCCTCTGAAAAAAACCACACGGTCCATGTTTCTTAATACATGTTTGGAGGTAGTGCTGGTCTCTCCAAAAGTAGCCAGGCTTCTAACTGCTGGCATCTTTAGACTGGGAGAAATCCTGGTCCTTTCAGAATCTTATATTTCAGGCGCCCAGTCTCCGGCCAAGGGCCCTGGATATGAACAATGGCAATTTTCCCTCTGAAAAAAACCACACTCTCCCAGTTTCTTAATATCATTTTGGAGGATGATACAGTGTCTTCAAAAGTAGCCTACATTCTTAGACGTGGCATCTTTAGTCTGGGAGTAATCTTGATCCTTTCAGGTTTTTACCCGTCAGACGCCCACACTCTGAGCAAGGGCCCAGGACACGTACATTGGCCATATTCCCTCTGAAAAAAACCACACCCTCCCAGTTTTTTAATGGCAGTTTTGAGGAAGACATTGTCTCTCCAAAAGTAGCCAGGGTTCTAAGTGTTGGCATCTTTAGTCTGAGAGAAATCCTGATCCCTTTGGAATTTCAGCTGTCAGTGCCCGTCTAAGGCCCATTGCCATGGATTCCAACATTGGGCATTTTCCCTCTGAAAAAAAAAGCACCCTCCCAGTTTCTTAATGGCAGTTTTGAGGAAGACATTGTCCTAAAAAAGTAGCCAGGGTTCTAAGAGGTGGCATCTTTAGTCCAGGAGAAATCCTTATTGTTTCAAAATTTTAGCTGTCAGACGCCCAGTCTCAGGCCAAGGGCCCTGGATATGTACAATGGCAAGTTTCCCTCTGGAAAAAACCACACCCTTCCAGATTCTTAATACCATTTTGGAGGAAGATACAGAGTGTCCAAAAGTAGCCAAGATTCTAAGAGGTGGCATCTTGAGTGTGGGAGAAATCCTGATCCTTTCAGGCTTTTACCCGTCTGACGCCCACACTCTGGGCAAAGGAACGGGACATGTACAATGGCCGTTTTCCCTCTGAAAAAAGCCACACCGTCCAATCTCCTTAATGGCAGTTTTTGAGGAAGACATTGTCTCTCCAGAAGTAGCCAGGGTACTAAGTGGTGGCATCTTTAGTCTGGGACAAATCATCCTTTTGCAATTTTCGCTGTCCGATGCCCAGTCTCAGGCCAAGGGCCCTGGACACAAACATTGGCCATTTTCCCTCTGAAAAAACCCACAACCTCCCAGTTTCTTAATACCAGTTTTGAGGTAGTCTTTGTCTATCCAAACATAGCCAGGCTTCTAACTGCTGGCGTCTTTAGTCTGGGAGAAAACATTAGGTTTAGAATTCAAGCAGGCCGATGTAGGAATACAACTAGAGAGCAGGACTGCAAGCACTGCTCAGCTTGTCACAACTGACATAGATATGTTGGCCATAGTAGGCCGCAAGCCTTGGCAAGAGTAGGCCGCAGGCCTTAGCAAGAGTAGGCCTCAAGCCTTGGCACGAGTAAGCGGGATTTTGGAGAAGGAATGCAAGAGATAAGAAAGTGCTTGGTACGGGTTATATACCTGGCTAGCTTAAACGAGGCATAGATTGAGCAATGTTATGTAGTTATATAACTTAGCAACACGAATATGATTGGTGCGTTATTTTTAGTAATAAGTAAAAAAATATATAAACTTTGCTTTGTGGATCAATAAACGGCTTCATGGCATATCATGAAGACCCCGTCTCTTCATTACCGCCGCCGTCAGGCTGAAGCCCAGTCTCAGCACCATGGCCCAGCAGGCAAACAAGGGCCTATTTCTCTGTGAAATAAAAATCACTTCACCACTTTTGTAATATCCATATTGAGGAGGATTTTGGCACTCCATGAACTGCCAGGGTTCTAAATGGTAGCATCTTTAGTCTGGGAGAAATCCTGGTCCTTTCAGAATTTTAGATTTCAGGTGCCCAGTCTCCGGCCAAGGGCCCTGGATAAGAACATTGGCCATTTTTCCCTCTGAAAAAAACCACACCCTCCCAGTTTCTTAATACCATTTAGGAGGAAGATACAGTCTCTCCGAAAGTAGTCAACATTCTAAGAAGTGGCATCTTTAGTCTGGGAGAAATCCTAAATCTTTCAAGTTTTTTCCCGTCAGATGCCCACACTCTGGGCAAAGGCACGGGGCACGTACTTTGGTCATTTTCCCTCTAAAAAAAATCACTCTGCCCCAGTTTTTTAAGGGCCGTTTTTAGGAAGATATTGTCTCTCCAATAGTACCCACGATTCTAAGTGGTGGCATTTTTAGTCTGGGAGAAATCCTGATCCTTTCGGATTTTTAGCTGTCAGATGCCAAAGTAGCCAGGCTTATAACTCCTGGCATCTTTAGTCTGGGAGAAATCATTAGGTATGAAATTCTAGCAGGCCGAAGCCCAGTCTCAGGACCATGGCCCTGCAAGCAAACAAGGGTCTATTTCTCTGTGAAATAAAAATCACCTCACCACTTTTGTGATATCCATTTAGAGGAGGCTTTTGGCACTCCATGAACAGACAGGGTTCTAAGTGGTGGCATCTTTAGTCTGGGAGAAATCCTGATCCTTTCGGAATTTTAGCGGTCAGACGACCAGTCTCAGCCAAAGGGCGATGGACACGAACATTGGCCATTTTTCCTCTGAAAAAAAACCACACCCTCCTAGTTTCTTAATCGCAATTTGGAGGTAGCATTAGTCTCTCCAAAAATAGCCAGGGTCCTAAGTGATGACATCTTTAGTCTGGGAGAAATCCTGATCCCTTCGGAATTTTGGCTGTCAGACACCAACTCTCTGGCTAAGGGCCCTGGACACGAACACTGGCCATTTTCCCTCTGAAAAAAACCACATCCCCCCATTTTCTTAATGGCACTTTGGAGGTATCATTGGTCTCTTCAAATGTAGCCAGGTTTCTAAATGCTGGTATCTTTAGTCTGGGAGAAATCCTGATCGTTTTGGAATTTTAGCTGTCAGACGCACAGTCTCAGCCAAAGGGCGATGGACACGAACTTTGGCCATTTTCCCTCTGAAAAAAAGCACACCTCCCCTGTTTCTTAATACCACTTTTTTGGTATTCTTGGGCTCTCTAAATCTGGCCAGGATTCTAAGTGGCGGCATGTTTTATCAGGGAGAAATCATTAATTTCAGAATTTTTGTAGGCCGAAACCCAGGTTAAGGCCCATCGGCCTGCATGCAAACAAGGACGCATTTCTCCGAGAAATAAAAATCTCTTCACCACTTTTGTAATATCTGTTTAGAGGAGGCTTTTAGCACTCCAAGAACACCCATGATTCTATATGGTGGCCTCTTTAGTCGGGGCGAAATCCTGATCCTTTCGGAATTTCAGCTGTCGGATGCCCCGTCGCAGTCCATGGGCCCTGAACACGTCCATTGGCCATTATTCCTCTGAAAAAAACCTCACCGTCCTAGTCTCTTAATCGCAGTTTGGAGGTAGCGTTGGACTCTCCAAAAGTAACCAGGGTTCTAAGTGCTAGCATCTTTAGTCTGGGAGTAATTCTGATCCTTTCGGATTTTTAGCTCTCAGATGCCCACTCTCTGGCAAAGGGCCCTGGACACAAACTTTAGACATTTTCCCTCTGAAATATTCCACACACTCCCAATTTCTTAATACATCTTTGGATGTAGTGTTGGTCTCTCCAAAAGTAGCCAGGCTTCTAACTGCTGCCATCTTTAGACTGGGAGAAATCTTGATCCTTTCGGAATTTTAGCTGTCAGACGCCAACTCTCTGGCTAAGAGCCCTGGACACGAACACTGGCCGTTTTCCCTCGCAAAAAAACTACACAATCTTAGTTTCTGAATACCAGTTTGGAGGCAGTGTTGGTCTCACCAAATGTAGCCAGGGTTCTAAGTGGTGGAATCTTTCGTCTGGGAGAAATCATTAGTTTAGAAATTGTAGCAGGCTAAAGCCCAGGGTCAGGGGCATCGACCAGCATGCAAACAAGAGCGTATTTCTCCGAGAAATAAAAATCACTTCACAACTTTTGCAAAGTCAGAGTCTCTCCGCCCGAGGGGCTCTTTAAAGGGGGGCACGCGAGACCTCCTCGGACGGAGATGTAGGTGACGGTTCGGTTCGAGGTTTTTCTCTCTGAGGCGCTGGAGAAAGAGACACTGCACGAGACGATCTTCTGTTGTTGTTTTTATTCTCATGGCTGTTTATTGTATCTTATCTACAAAGTGTCCCAGCCAGGCTGACAGAGGTCTGCTCTGCTAGGTGACCATGATCAAATGCCCCCCTGCAAGAGGCAGGACTTATCTTTTATACTCTAAACTACGTCTTCAATATTTACAATTACCTTCCAATACAGCACAACCTTATTACAATGTCCAGTTTTGTCCCCATCCAATCTGTGGCTGCCAGCATGTCATCCAACATGGATGGCACAGAGAAGAAGAAGGAAGTGGCACACCACGCCCCAAATTCTCCATGTTGGCCACATGGCCCTTATCATAAACAATCCAAAAATCTACTTATTCTACATTCTAATACTCTAATTTATACTTTACTTATTTTTGTGACTTGTAATTCTTCCTGCAATGTTGGCAAATTGTCCCAAAGGGTTAAATTCAGCCTCTGAGACACCTGGGTCTCATTCGGGGGTCTCTGAGAAGCCTGCCAGAGGGGTTTTTCCATCCCCAGAGGAGTCAGGAAAACGTCCTGGTCTCCAACATCTCCCCTCTCTGTTTGCACTAAAAAGACCTTCTTTTACAGCTTTGTTCATGGCCCATGGAATGCAGTGCACTTGATGATGCATGGCAAAGTCAGCAGAAGAATTACAAGTCCCATCAATATATAAAAATCTACTTTCAAAATTTTTTCTTCTACAAAGGAGAAAGATCAAAAAGATCAAACAAACCAAACCCAACTGACAAAAGAATGGAATACAAATACTATCTGAACAAACATGTTTCACTTTCAATTTTTAAGCTCTATATGTTGACTGAAGAGGAGTTCTCGATCTTTATTTCTGATCCAATCTGTGAGCTTGCCTCTTCACTTTCAGGGTTAGCATCTGCTTGCATCCGTGCTCAACATGGCTTCACATATTTCACTGACATTTAGTTCAGCTCTCTCCCCTGTGGAGACATAAGCAAAAACCTTTCCTCCAAATTATTAATTTGAAAGACCAATTTAATTTTCTTTATCTCTAGACTTTTGATCAAAATTAGATGATTTTCCTTCAACTATTATCTAACAAGACAATACTATTGTTTTTCCCTCTTTACGAAAAAGAGCAAACTTAAAGTTCACAACCTTCTGCAGGTAAAACACAATACAACAATCAACAATACTTTAAATATCTGTACTACTAAAAGCAAGCAAAGCAAAAGCAAAAGCATAACATATAATTGAACTTCATATTTTCTTTTAAACTATTATCAAATAAAACACAATACAACAATTAAGAATACCTTAAATAATAAACATACATTTATAAGATCAGATAATCATCAATTTTTTAAAAACTGTGTCATCACCTCAGGTTCTGCAGGCAGCTGTCAAGCTTTGCTTCAATGAGGAATTAGGTGGTCATCTCCGGAAAATGAACACCAAATTCACTTCAAAATCAGCTTCAGCTGCTATATTGATAAGTCCAATTGCCAAGTCAAAACGACTGGAATATTATTTTGATGCAGAAAACACCTGGGTTTGGACAATTTCACTTCCATGTAGAATTAAGGCCTGGCCACAGCCTAAATTCTAATTGGAAGAGAACTCCCTGATATCTTTTTATTAAAAGAAAAAAACCCACAACTCTTAACAACAAAAGCTACACTTAAACATTTCAAGGTGAGGAATAAATCAAATTTCTCCAGCAGCTCGTTCTCTCCAAAGTTCTTCTTCATGATGAGATGCTTTGAACATTGCAAGCTGCTGCAGTGCTTTTGCAATGACAACTCAGGAAAGCTACAACATTAAAAACTCTTTCTGAGAATGAAGCTCAAATAACTTTCTGGAATTCTGAAAAACACTTAAAATTATGAGACAGTACAAAGTCAGATCATAATAAACTTGCAAAAATAAAAGAAAGAATTAATAAAAGAAAAACAAACATTAAATTCACAACTTAACTAATTAACTTTACACATTTGATTCAAAGGCATATCTGGAGGTTTTCTAAAACTTACTTGGAATGTTGAAAGACTTCAGGTTACACAATAAAACAGAGATCAAAATCATTCTCTGATACAGAACTTATCCTCTTAATACAGTGATTTTAAAATTAAACACAGAAACCAAACTTGAACCTTAATATTGAACTGATAGATAAACTGCTTTTTCTATACATAAAAAGAAAAACTTGATCCAGATCAAATTCTACAACTCAAATGACACTGCATCTCATTGATAATTTGAAAAATGTAAACTAGAAATCCATTGAAATCTAATTTGAAGGGAAACCTTAAATACTGATAATAAATCTGCGAAACATAAATTTACAAGCTTCTTCCTTATAAGGATTCAAAACCTATTAATTTATATTGACAGTATTACAAATACTTAAAAACTGGTTTGTTTAAAACAATCAACTATAGGAAAATCAAAACTCAATATTGACACCTGGACAACTGTCCACCCATATCTGAACAATAACAAATCACTGAGTATAGGTGATAATATCTGAGCAACAACAAACCACCAAATATAGGTGATATCTATTCAAATCAAATAGAAAATACCTTATACCTTCACCATTCTAAGAATTTCAGCATCTTTTTAACACTGCAAAAGACAAACACCTTTACTTTAACATACAAGAACTGTGAAAATAGAACTGAATCTGTTATCATGTTTCTTGCTCTCTCTGTTCCCAAACACTGTAGATAAAAGCTGCTCTTGGCATGTTTCCACCCCCCAATCCCCGGGGTTAATGGAACTCTCTCTGAGCGTCTTTCCACCTCCCATTCCCCGGGATTAATGGAACTCTCTCTGACCAGGGTGAGCAGGGGTGCTCCCCCTCCCTCGCTCGGTGCTTTGGGTTTGGCTCGGGCTGCTGATGCTGATGTCACGCTGCTGCATTCGGCTCATCGCCGCCCCCGCGCACTCCCCGTCGCGCTCGGGGCCGGGCTGCCTCCGCCGCCCCGGGCCCGGGGCTACTCCGCCCACTGGGCTCGGGGCCGGGTCGCCCCAGCATCCGCCGCCTGCCCGCCGTGCCTGGGGCCGGTCCTGCCGCCGGAGCCGCCCGCCGGGGTCGGAGCCGCCCGCCGCCACTGCCCGCCTCCGCATCCTCGCCGCCTCCGCGCCCGCCGCGTTCAGGGCCGGGGCCGCCCTCCCCACCGCTGTGTCTGGGGCCGGGACCGCCGCTGCCGCGCTTCTCGCGGTCCGGGCTGCTCCCCTGCCTGTCTGTGGCCAGAGCCGGCGCTGCGGACGGCTGAATCCCGCCTACCTCTGCGATCCCACGCACAAAGCATGTACTTTTCCCCGCTATTTTTGTGGTATTATCTGTCTTTCCCGTGCTTCCCGCCTCCCCCCTTGTGTCCCCCACGGCCCCCGGAGTCGCCCGTAGCGCCCTCCCACCTTCTGGGGTCAGGGTTCCTGAAGGGGTGAGGAAGTAATAGTCTAAGTCCGGTAACTTGCTTGGAAATATTCCAAACTTAATTTGTCTCGACCTTGGATAAAGTATTATGGATTTTGAGTAAAGTCCCGTGGTTAGTTCAGGAAATATAGGTGATTCTGGAAATTCCGGCATGTCTTGACCTTCTACAGGTCTTTCATGTATACTAATTGCACCTTGCTGATAGCAAGATTCTTTCACTGGCTGATAACTAGAGACGGTCAGCTGCTGGCTAGACCTTTGTTCCACTTGCTGGTGGCAAAACGGCAATAAACTTCCCTCCCCCAGCTGATGGCTAGGTGAGAATCCTTCCCCAGTCTCTGAGGGACCATCTATTGCCCTCTGTGGACTAAATAAATCTACATTTTCCAGAGACAAAACTTTTGACATAACAGAAATGGGATGAGCAAAAGTCATATTTTTTAAAGTGGCTATAAGAATGAGCTGTTCCTGGCTTAGGGTTCTGCCCATGGTGTTTCTATGGTGTTTCTGAATCTCAACTGTCTTACCCAAAAGCAAAGGTGCTAAAACCGAACCGGAGTTGTCCTGGGCTTCTGTCCAGCAGATTCACAGGAGTGAGGGTTCCCGGGCTCCTCTCCTCTCCGAGTCAGTCTGGCAGCTGGCTTTTCTTGGCAGTCAGTCAAGGTTTCTTCTCTGCAGTACTCCTCCACAGCGTGCTTCTTCTTCAGCTGGATTTTCAGGGTCTGGGCTCTGTATCCACCTTTGTGAACTACAGATGCCGCAGCCCACCCAGGGACGCCAAAAGTCAGAGTCTCTCCGCCCGAGGGGCTCTTTAAAGGGGGCGCGAGACCTCCTCGGACGGAGATGTAGGTGATGGTTCGGTTCGAGGTTTTTCTCTGAGGCGCTGGAGAAAGAGACACTGCACGAGACGATCTTCTGTTGTTGTTTTTATTCTCATGGCTGTTTATTGTATCTTATCTACAAAGTGTCCCAGCCAGGCTGACAGAGGTCTGCTCTGCTAGGTGACCATGATCAAATGCCCCCCTGCAAGAGGCAGGACTTATCTTTTATACTCTAAACTACGTCTTCAATATTTACAATTACCTTCCAATACAGCACAACCTTATTACAATGTCCAGTTTTGTCCCCATCCAATCTGTGGCTGCCAGCATGTCATCCAACATGGATGGCACAGAGAAGAAGAAGGAAGTGGCACACCACGCCCCAAATCCTCCATGCTGGCCACATGGCCCTTATCATAAACAATCAAAAAATCTACTTATTCTACATTCTAATACTCTAATTTACACTTTACTTATTTTTGTGACTTGTAATTCTTCCTGCAATGTTGGCAAATTGTCCCAAAGGGTTAAATTCAGCCTCTGAGACACCTGGGTCTCATTCGGGGTCTCTGAGAAGCCTGCCAGAGGGGTTTTTCCATCCCCAGAGGAGTCAGGAAAAAATAAAGATCACTTCACCACTTTTGTAATATCCATTTAGAGGAGGATTTTGGCACTCCATGAACACCCAGGATTCTCAGTGGTGGAATCTTTAGTCTATGAGGAATCCTGATCCTTTCGGAATTTGAGCTGTCAGACGCCCAGTCTCAGGCCAGTTGCCCTGGATACGAACATTGGCCATTTTTCCTCTGAAAAAAACCACACCCTCCCAGTTTCTTAATACCAGTTTGGAGGTAGTGTTGCTCTCTCCAAAAGTAGCCAGGGTTCTAATTGCGGGCATCTTTAGTCTGGGAGAGTAAAGTAAAGTAAAGTAAACTAAACTAAACTAAACTAAACTAAACTAAACTAAAGCTGTTAAATGCCCAGTCTCCGGTCAAGGGCCCTTCATATGAACAACGGCAATTTTCCCTCTGAAAAAAAACCACACTCTCTCAGTTTCTTAATCCGAGTTTGGTAAAAAATACAGTCTCTTAAAAAATAGCCAAGATTCTTAGAGGCGTCATCTTTAGTCTGGGAGAAATCCTGATCCTTTCAGGTTTTTACCCGTCAGACGCCCAGTCTCCGACCAAGGGCCCTGGACACGCACCTTGGCCATTTTCCCTCTGAAAAAAACTACACCCTCCCAGTTCCTTAATGACAGTTTGAAGAAAGACATTGTCTCTTCAAAAGTAGCCAGGGTTTTAACTGGTGGCGTCTTTTGTCTGGGAGAAATCCTGATCCTTTCGGAATTTTAGCAGGCCGAAGCCCAGTCTCAGGCAAATGGACCTGCATGAAAAGAAGGGCCTATTTTTCTGTGAAATAAAGATGACGTCACCACATTTGTAATATCAATTTAGAGGAGGTTTTTGGCACTCCATGAACAGCCAGGGTTCTCCATGGTGGAATATTTAGTCTAAGAGAAATTCTGACCCTTTCAAAATTCGGGCTGTCAGAGGCCCAGTCTCAGGCCAATTGCCCTAGATACGGACATTGGCCATTTTCCATCTGAAAAAAAACACACCCTCCCAGTTTTTTAATGGTCGTTTTGAGGAAGACATTGTATCTCCAAAATTATCCAGGATTCAAAGTGGTTGCATCTTTAGTCTGTGAGAAATCCTGATCATTTCGGTATTTTAGCTGTCAGTCACCCAGTCTCATGCCAATTGCCTTGGATAAGAACATTGGACTTTTTCCCCCTGAAAAAAACCACACACTCCCAATTTCTTAATACAAGATTGGAGGTAGAGCTGGTCTCTTCAAAAGTAGCCAAGATTCGAAGTGTTTGCATCTTTAGTCTGGGAGAAATCCTGATCCATTTGGAATAATAGCAGGCCTAAGACCAGTCTCAGGCCAATTGCCCTGCATGCCAAGAAGGGCCTATTTCTCTGTGAAATAAAGATCACCACTTTTGTGGGAACAAGGGTTCTTGGTGGTGGAATCTTTACTCTAGAAGAAATCCTAAACCTTTCGGAATTTGAGCTGTCAGATGCCCAGTCACAGTCCAATTGCCCTGGATATGAACATTGGCCCTTTTCCCTCTGAAAAAAACCATACCCTCCCAGTTTCTTAATACCAGTTTGGAGGTAGTGTTGGTCTTTCCAAAAGTACCTAGGGTTTTAAGTGGTGGCATCTTTCGTCTGGGAGAAATCCTGATCCATTTGGAATTTTAGGTATCAGACGCCCAGTCTCAGGCCCATTGCCATGGATACGAACATTGGTCGTTTTCCCTCTGAAAAAAATTTCACCGCCCTAGTATCTTAATGGCAGTTTGGAGGAAGATATTGTCTCTCCAAATGTAGCCAGGTTTCTTAAAGGTGGCATCTCTAGCCTGGGAGAAATCCTGATTCTTTCAGAATTTTAGCTGTCAGATGCCCAGCCTCACGCCTATGGCCCAATATATGAACAATGGCAATTTTCCCTCTGAAAAAAACCACACCCTCCCAGTTTCTTAATACCATTTTGGAGGAAGATAGATTCTCTCCAAAAGTAGCCAGGGTTCTAAGTGCTGGCATGTTTTGCCTGGGAGAAATCCTGATCCATTCAGGTTTTTACCCGTCAGACGCCCACACTCTGGGCAAAGGCACAGGATACATTCATTGGCCATATTACCTCTGAAAAAATCACACCGTCCCAGTTTCTTAATGGCAGTTTTGAGGAAGATATTGTCTTTCTAAAAGTAGCCAAGTTTCTAAGAGGTGGCATCTTTAGTTTGGGAAAAATTCTGATCCTTTCAGTTTTTTATCCGTCAGATGCCTGCACTCTGGGCAAGGGCCCTGGACGAGTACATTGGCCATTTTCCCTCTGAAAAAAACCACACCCTCCCAGTTCCTTAATGGCAGTTTGGAGGAAGATCTTGTCTCTCCAAAAGTAGCCAGGGTTCATACTGCTGGCATCTTTAGTCTGGGAGGAATAATTAGGTTTGTAATTTTAGGAGGCCGAAGCCCAGTCTCAGGACCATGGCCCTGCATGCCAAGAAGGGCCTATTTCTCTGTGAAATAACGATCACTTCACCACTTTTGTAATATCCATTTAGAGGAGGATTTTGGCACACCATGAACAGCCAGGGTTCTCAGTGGTGGAATCTTTAGTCTGGGAGAAATCCTGACCCTTTCGGAATTTGAGCTTTCAGACGCCCAGTCTGAGGCCAGGGGCCCTGGTACGAACATTGGCAATTTTCCCTCTGAAAAAAGCCCACACCTTCCCAGTTCCTTAATACCAGTTTGAAGGTAGTGTTGGTCAACTCAAAAGTAGCCAGGGTTCTAAGAGGTGGCATATTTAGTCTGGGAGAAATCCTGATCCTTTCAGAATCTGAGCTGTCAGATGCCCAGTCTCAGGCCCATTGCCATGGATACGAACATTTGCCATTTTCCCTCTGAAAAAAACCACACCCTCTGAGTTTCTTTATACCAGTTTAGAGGTAGTCTTGGTCTCTCCAAAAGTAGCCAGGCTTCTAACATCTGGCATCTTTAGTCTGGGAGAAATCATTAGGTTTGGAATTCTAGCAGGCCTAAACTCACTCTCAGGACCATTGCCCTGCATGAAAATAAAAATCACCTCACCACTTTTGTTATATCCATATACAGGAGGATTTTGCCACTCCATGAACAGCCAGGGTTCTATATGGTGGCTTCTTTATTCTGGGCGAAATCCTGATCCTTTCAGAATTTTAACTGTCAGACGCCCAATCTAAGGCCAGGGGCCCTGGATATGAACATTGGCAATTTTCTCTGTGAAAAAAACCACGCCCTCCCAGTTTCCTAAGAGCATTTTGGAGGAAGATACAGTCACTGCAAAAGTAGCCAGGTTTCAAAGTGGTGGCATCGTTAGTCTGGGAGAAACCGTGATCATTTTGGAATTTTCGCTGTCAGATGTCCAGTCTCAGGCCAAGGGCCCTGGATATGAGTATTGGTCAGATTTCATCTGAGAAAAAACCACACCCTCTCACTTTCTTAATACCAGTTTGGAGGTAGTCTTGGTCTCTCCAAAAGTAGCCAGGCTTATAACTCCTGGCATCTTTAGTCTGGGAGAAATCATTAGGTATGAAATTCTAGCAGGCCGAAGCCCAGTCTCAGGACCATGGCCCTGCAAGCAAACAAGGGCCTATTTCTCTGTGAAATAAAAATCACTTCACCACTTTTGTGATATCCATTTAGAGGAGGCTTTTGGCACTCCATGAACAGACAGGGTTCTAAGTGGTGGCATCTTTAGTCTGGGAGAAATCCTGATCCTTTCGGAATTTTAGCGGTCAGACGACCAGTCTCAGCCAAAGGGCGATGGACACGAACATTGGCCATTTTTCCTCTGAAAAAAACCACACCCTCCTAGTTTCTTAATCGCAATTTGGAGGTAGCATTAGTCTCTCCAAAAATAGCCAGGGTCCTAAGTGCTGACATCTTTAGTCTGGGAGAAATCCTGATCCCTTCGGAATTTTGGCTGTCAGACACCAACTCTCTGGCTAAGGGCCCTGGACACGAACACTGGCCATTTTCCAAAA